>JAJFDI010000069.1:0-168967 GCA_028637685.1 Xylariaceae sp. X3-2
AGATAAAGAGGATAGCAACAATAGCGTATTACCAAAAGTAGTATAGGTACCAAAAAGGAGTCCTAAGGTAGGTAACGTAGTCTGTAGTATTGTGAGCTCGCTAAGATGAAGAGAAGAGAGAAAAAGTGGGAAAAAGTGAGAGGACAGCAGAGGGGACTTGGTCTGCCAGGAGAGGGGTAGAATAAGGTTCAGCAGGAGCGAGCTGACTAAGAGCGATAGTGTAAGCAGGGAGGAGCTATGTAGTGCTAAACCTTACAAGGAAATTGCAGCCACGCGCTGTAGGTAGTCTGTAGGTAGGTGATATGTATGTACTATTATGCCAGCGAGTCAAAACGGTTTCGTTTGCTCAACGCAGTTAGTTAACAGGGACTTATTGGGTAGCCGGTAGAAATCGCGGGAATGGCTTGTTGACCATCTATCTATCGATCCAACCGTCCCATACCCATACCCATCCCCGGTCAACACACAACCCACCCTACTTACTCGTTTACGAACACTTGCGGTGTAAAGTAATACGAAAAGGGCTCTAGTCCCGTTACTATGTATGTACGAGTACGGTAAACTGACGAGGGGTGTGTCTATGGGGTTATGTGTGTAAGATCAACATGAGAATCTCTTTCTTTCTTTGTCATAGGTTGCGCTGCGAAGCTATGTACACACTTTGCCATCTACAGAACCGTTCTATGATACGATCGGTCTAGTATAGTGTCGATAGATGCTCTCTAGCCTCGCTTTACCATGATGGAGGGGCTGGGCTGTGCTGTGTGCTTTTCGCGGGGAATAGCTATGTATGGGACATGGACATGCCAGGCCGAGAGATTGAGATGAATCGGAATATAAAAGGCGTCGTGGGCGCCCGTGTTTTTGTTTAATTCTGATATCCAAGACACACACACATCTCACACTCAGACATATAATACAGTCTATCTCTCTCTTCTCGAGCCGATCTTCCATCACACACACATCACTCAATTACCGAGAATCAACATGCAGATCATTAAGAACGCCGTCATTTTGGCTGCTGCTGCCAGCACTGCCCAGGCCGTCACTCGTATGTTCTACATATGATGCAAAACACACATCGCGATCGCACATAACTAACAACACATAACAGTCGCCTACGACGAAACCTACGACAACGCCGCCGGCAGTCTCTCCACCCTCGCCTGCTCCGACGGCGTCAACGGCCTGACCACCCGCTACGGCTGGACTACCCTTGGCCAGATCCCCGACTTCCCCAACGTCGGTGCCGCCGCCGCCGTCGCCGGCTGGAACTCGCCCAGCTGCGGCACCTGCTGGAAGCTCACCTACAACGGCCGCAGCATCAACGTTCTTGCCGTCGACCACGCCGGTGCCGGCTTCAACATCGCCCTCGCCGCCATGAACACCCTGACGAACGGCCAGGCTACCATGCTTGGCCGCGTCGAGGTCGATGCTGTCCAGGTTGCTGCTGCCGACTGCGGTGTTGCGTAAGGGATTAATATAATTAGAAATGATTTTGGGATATTTGCGCATTTCGGGGATAATATGGTCTGGACTTTTGGGGGACTTCGGCTCTGGGTTTTTTCTTATGATGTATATGATGATGTGTGGGATGATTACGAATAGTAATTACAAGCACCTGGCTTCGGATTGAAGCCTTACACTTACTTATTATTCTTTCGTTCGGATTGAGATGTGAGTTGTGATGTTTTGAGATGTCCCGCGGGTATGTGATGTTCCACACGGTTGATAGCCGCGGATCTTCGGATCTGACACTGCGCCGGCGCAACAACACTTACCCATCGCTCAGTTGCAGTAGCGAAGCGACGAGACTTCATTCATCATGTGCGCCGATAGAGAATATGGCAAACTCACATTGCGCAAACGAGTTGCCTTTTGCGCTCCCTCTCGCTTTGCCTCATCCGTATATCTTCGGATTCAACGGTTGTCGCGAGACGTTCGAGTCTCATTTTCTGAACCAACTCACGTTAAACAGACAACTCGAGAATAAAACGGTTACTCTTCTGTATCACCTTTGGAGTACTATCATGAGATCGCGGATTTGCGATTGGACTCCATCGCGACCAGCTGTACTCTCGACGATAATGTTGACTCGTGAACACAATATCCTATGAATCAGTGAATCGTATGTTTTCAATCTGGTCGGCCGTTAGCAATTCGTCCATGCTGCACGTTATACGCACGAATTGAGGCATAACGTAAGATTTACATGTTGTGGCATCGCAGGATTGGTCTCGTCGAGTGGCTCCCCCGTAAAATGTCAGCGGGCTTTCTCTCAGAAATCCTGACACAAATCAAAGCTGCGTCCGTTCGCGGGAAGTAACTCTGAAAAGAGCATCCCGCTCACTCCGAGATTGCCGGTATCACTTGCTAAGGAGCCGTGGTCGCCGAAGGAGCCGGATGATTGATGCTGGGGTAAAGATATTCGTGAGGGATCGAGAATTTGACCCAACAAAAGCGCAGTAACACCTGTACTAGTCCCATGGGTGAGACTCATGTGGGTATACAGACTTCAATGCATTGTCGTCGCGAATTGCTGGATCGCATGATTCTCGACGCCGGGAGAGGCCGCACAGCGGCGCCGTAGCTTTCGGGGTGCAGGAGGGTCTTGCTGGGCCGGAGTCTGGGGAGTCTGGGTGCGTGCGCATCTCATTACGTACGAAGTACGGACGAAGTACCCTACATGCATGCGCCGAGACCGATCCAGCATCCTTCGTGCGCCGGAGTGGTTGCTCTACAGATCTCAGGCAAAGTCACGATAATGATGGAGTTGGACATGTTCACGATGAGATTTGATGATCCGTACAAAAAAAGGATGAATTATTTTTGAATTATTTTGAAATGATTAGTCAACTTTGCACCTCGCCACGTACAACATCTGCGTAATGTAATTACCCGTGCAAACATTCACTTAGACACAACAGCGTGGCGTAGTTGTGTGACCTTCCATCCCTCTGATCCAATGAGAGCAGCAGCAAGTTCCATGCGTGTCATGCATTCTGGTCTTCCGCAGGTACGAAGTATTCCGTACCGATTCGCCGTGCGCCGCCATCAAACCCTCATCGCACTTTGTCTCAGGCCATCTCCAAACTCGTCCTCAGCTTCACCTAACAATCAACATCCTCACCTACCCCAAAAAGAAAACAAGGCGGTATTTATACGTGCATATGTCGGTAAACCCAGCACCCGTTACACCGCCTGAGACGTACTTTTGAAAGATGCGCGCGCGCCGCCCCGTCTTACAATTGATGTACATTATTTATTTCTCTTATCATTGCAACGCTGTTTACGATAGAACCCGAGACTAAAAGCCGGTCTTTCCTCCCTTTTCTGGTTTAGTCCCTATCGTATAACCGACGGACTCTTATACCTATTTTTTCTGAACTCCTCTTTACGATACGAAAATGATAACCTCGCAAGCCGCCTCTTCCGTGGATCGTAGATCTCCTCCCGATACCTCCCCCCAACCAAGAACATCGCCATGGCGCCGAGCAGAAGAGCGGCCCGTGAACCGGCGCCCTCGGAGTCAACGCCACTCCTCGTAGACGACGACGCCTCCTCGGTTTCCACCGTGGTCTCCTCGTCCGTCGAAGATGGCGCCTGGTTCGCGGAGCTGTGGCTGCTCGTGCGGTACTCCCTACCTCTGATCGCGACCTACCTGCTCCAGTACTCCTGGTGCGTCATCATCATCGTGATCTCAGGCCATCTGAGCGCCGACAACCTCGCCGCAGCGAGCGTGGGCATGACGACGATGAACATCGTCGGCTTCGCGCCCTTCGAAGGCATGGCGACGGCTCTAGACACGCTCTGCGCGCAGGCCTACGGTGCCGGGAACCGCACGGGCGTCGGCCTCCACGTGCAGCGCATGCTGGTCCTGATGGCGCTCGCGGCGCTGCCGATTGCGGCCATCTGGGCCTTTTCGCCGTGGATTCTGGCGCTGTTTGTCAAGCAGCATAATCTGGCGGTTTTGGCGGGCACGTTTTTGCGTGTTAGTATTATTGGTATGCCTGGGTATGCGGCGTTTGAGGCACTCAAGCGCTTCTTGCAGGCGCAGGGGAACTTCCAGGTTGCTAGTAAGCGACTCCTTTTCATTTTGCTTCATCTTTTCGGTTGTTTCATGAGCGCATGAGTTGAGCGGCGATCCGCTCGAGGGCTTGACTCCTGAACGACTTATGAACCTCTCCCTCCTGATGCATTATACTGACCCTGGACTTCTAGTGTTCATCATCATCGTATGCACCCCCATAAACGCCTTCCTTAGCTGGCTATTCGCCTTCAAGTTTGGTATGGGTCTAGCAGGCGCAGCTCTAGGCAGCGCGCTCACTAACAACCTCCGCCCAACACTCCTTTTGATGTATATCGTGAGTCCCGCAGGACGGTGGTCACATGAGTGCTGGGGAGGGTTCTCTCGTACCGCGCTATCGGTCTCCAAATGGGGACCGATGGTCAAGCTGTCTGTCGCTGGGTCGGCGGTGAATCTGGCGGAGTGGGCGGCCTTTGAGATTGTAGCTTTCAGTACCTCGTACTTGAGCACGCAGCAGTACGTATATCGACATCGCATAAGTTTTGAAACGCGAATGTTTTGTTGTCCCTTGCATGCGTGCCCTTTTGCGTATGTTGACTAGACGCTGGTTAAAACCTCTAACTTCATTTTCTTCGGAATCTAGTCTCGCCGCACAGTCTGTGCTCACCACGATCTCGGTCGTGGCATGGCACATCCCCTTCTCCATCAGCGTCGGAATCAGCACCCGAATCGGCCATCTCATCGGCGCGGGTCTACTTTCCGCAGCCCGGCGCGTCACACTCCTCTACGGCTGCGTCTTCCTCTTCATCGGCATTTTCGACGGACTGGTCATCTTCTCCCTGCGGAACTACCTCCCGCAGTTCTTCTCCGATGACCCGACCGTCGTGACGATGACGTCGAAGATCTTCCTTGCCGTCAGCGCGTACCAGGTCATCGACTCCTTCATCTGCTTCACGAACGGCGTCTTGCGGGGTCTTGGACGCCAGTCCTTCGCGGCGTGGTTGGTGACTGTTATCAACTATGTCGCTGCTGTCCCTTTTGCCGTGTGGTTGGAGTTGGGCCCGTCCGGGCTGGAACTCAATGGTGTTTGGATTGGGTTGGGAGTTGGCATGGTCGTTATTGCGGCTATTGAGTGTGTTTATATGAAGATCCTGCGGTGGCAGGATTGTGTTGATTATGCGAAGTTGCGGGAGGCGTAGAGGGTGCCAGAAATGGCGTGAGAATGGCTTGCCGAGCAATTGGCAGCTTGGTAGTTAGGAGTATAGAAAAGTTCAGTTGTATTAGTAGTAGTAGGGATTAGATGTAGAGATAAAAGTATTGGCAATAGATTATGAAGTGTCTTTGATAGGAAGCTGACGATGCTATGCAAGTAAGACGAAAATGAGTTCGAGCAGAAAAGGAGAGTTGAAGTGTGTCCTAAACGAAGCACCTGGACAAGTGGGAGTCCCTCACCACACGCAACAATGACATCGTGAGGCATTTACAGTGAACGGAGCTAGAGAGCCCACCAATCCGAAGAGAAACCTCTTCCCTTAACTCATTCGACCGTCCCAGTCAAGATTCCCTTCACTAGATAGCGATCAATGGTTACAAAACAATGGCACAGAAAAAGATATTTCATCCGATATAGAATCAATCAAGACTACCGTTGCCGTAGGAATCCCATTTATTTACATGCGCAAAGGGTTTCGGTCCCTGAATCCTTTGAACTGATGTCACCCATGACATCACCCAGCAGTTCAGATGCCCCACTTTCAGCTCCGGCAGCTTGGGACCAATCATGTGCGCTTCTGCTAGCTTGCCAGGCGGACAATGATTCTCCACTCAAGCTCAGCTCTTTTTCAGACGCAGCTCTGTTTGAATTGTCCGCAGTTCACACCGCTGGTGGATTTCAATCTGTTGTCTACGATCTCTCTTGCACGCTGCAGTACTTGTAATGGGTTGTTCTATGTACCTATCGATTCTTACGACTTTCATTGTCAATCCTACCGGTAGACAACACTTCCGCAAGCGACAGGAAGATAACGTGGGGCCGGCTAAGAATGGATGGATGGCCCCTGTTACGGCCCCTTACGCTAGGTAGGTGATACAGTGCGGATTTTGTAGATGAATTCGTGAATGGTAATCTGGGGAGAGCCGAGGTTGTTCGTGGACGTTTGAGATTCAAGTGCGGGAATGACTGCTGTTGAGGTTCTCCCAGTCAGTCTTTGCAACTATTTTCAACCGTATGGCTACCTACTTGAAACTGGTGAAATCCACTTTACTCACAACGACTTTTGATTATCTAAATCCAAAGGTTGATTTGTATGCTCGATAAGGTTCTCGACGGAGATCCGATCAAAGAAACCAAACCTTTAACAGGCATCAGCCAGGTTTCTAAGAGCTAGACCCTTCAAGCAGATCAGTAAGACCAGTCAGCGGGCTGTCGATAAATTCAGAGCAAGATAGAACGGCTTAAGAGATGCTACCAATTGGCGGTAGTATCAACAACAGAGAGCTCCCAATCAAATTCAACGACACAGACGGTGTCGCAATCGTGAACGGTGACGGGCTCGCTTCTGGGGAGCGGCAGCCAAGATAAGGGCCACGGATCTAGTACCTGCATGGCGAGAAGTAAGAACCTTATCTTGCAAGAGGGGTTGCCGGTATTGTACCATCAGGTATGGATGAATCGACTGTGGACATTGAAACTGGGACTTGAAACGTCTTTGGATATTTGTATAGCAATGCCATACATGGCGAGACCAATTGTGAATCACCGGCCAGCAAACTGTTTCGGTAGTCATAGAGACTGCTTGCTTTCCGGAGAACAATTACTGTCAACTTGACACATACATAGTATGTACGACTGAAGTCATCAACTTGAATCTGTTTAGGTCATGAATACCTTCCCGGGTGGGTATTCCATATCCCATACCTCGTGGAAGGTATGGACAGGTACCGGTACGTAGCTTTCACCAAGTAGCCCCTCACGCTAAATGCACCGGGGCGGATGGACCGTGCTCACCCTTGTCGGGCCCATGATGGCCTCATCTTCACCCACTGCAGAGCTGGAGTACAGGTCACGTGGAAGAGATACATCACGTGAAACAGTGGAAACCGCTTCGTCCAAACCAGCCTAGCGCCCATCGTACCTTGCCTAGCTTCATTCTTCGTACCTGCCCTAGCTCAGTACCTAGCGCAGCTTGGTTGTTCGTACCTGCTTTGCACCAAAAGTCGCACTTCCGGGGTAAAATTATCTCGTAATACCTTCGAATACACCTTCCTCCCCATACCTTGCTCCGGGGCGCGCCTGACGGATTGCTGCTTTCCTGCTTCTTGCGGCTTGCTTACAGCGCCTATAATTAGGTTTCGTCTGAGCATCAAGCCTCCTGGGCTTTTGCGACACCAATCGAGCAACGCCAGCACACTTCTTTCATCCCGCAAACCCATCGGCCATTTCAATCGCAGCCTCGATTCTCGTTGTCCCGTTCAATCTCCCCGCCGCCGAGTCCCGAACATTCAAGTGATTCGGGATTGCGACACTGCGCATCATTTGCGCTTACGGGATTAGAGAGCCGGACGTCGACTCTGTGCTGATTTGACTTGAATTGTTAACCGACAATCGTCTTCCCATCTCGATCTCGACACTCGAACATCCTGTTTGGGGGTTTGAGTTCGGCGCTCGATCCATACATACCTACACAATGGACCACCAGGCAACTGCTGCTGGCCGTGACCAGGCAGGGAGCTCTTTCGCGAAGCGCCCAACCGAGGAACAGGGTAATCCTGATGCTAAGAGAATGAAGGTTACTCATGAGACTTCGGACGAGCCGGAGGCTAAGCCTGCCTCTGGTTCTGCCGCTACCGCAGCCATCATCCCTTTTCCAGAGAAGGTATACCAACCCCTCGCCACAGACACGCGGCGGTTGTTCTAATGCATTTACAGCCTGCCGTGTTAGAAGAGCGCAATGGTGAAATTGAATTCCGAGTCGTCAACAATGATGGCGAACGAGACAGCGTGCTTGTTCTCACAGGTCTTAAATGCCTCTTTCAGAAGCAACTTCCCAAGATGCCGAAAGACTATATCGCTCGTCTTGTCTACGATCGCACGCATCTTTCCATCGCCATTGTGAAGAAGCCCATCGAGGTCATTGGTGGAATTACATTCAGAGAATTCCGCGAGCGCAAGTTTGCGGAAATCGTCTTTTGCGCGGTCTCGTCGGACCAACAAGTGAAGGGGTATGGAGCACACCTCATGGCCCACTTGAAGGACTACGTGAAGGCCACCTCACCCGTCATGCATTTCCTCACGTATGCTGATAACTATGCTACGGGCTACTTTCAGAAACAAGGCTTCACAAAGGAAATAACCCTGGATCGATCCCTCTGGATGGGATATATCAAGGACTATGATGGCGGAACCATCATGCAATGCACGATGGTTCCGCGAGTACGGTATCTCGAAGTCGGTCGTATGTTACTTAAGCAGAAGGAGACCGTTCGGGCTAAAATTCGTGCTATGAGCAAGAGCCATATCGTTCACCAACCACCGGCGCAATGGGCCAACGGCAACATCACTCCCCTGGACCCGCTGTCGATTCCTGCGATTCGGGCAACTAGTTGGTCCCCTAGCATGGATGAGTTATCTAGGGAACCTCGCCATGGTCCTCACTTCAACCAGCTTCGACGGTTCCTATACCAGTTGCAGAATCACAAGCAGGCCTGGCCGTTCTTGACCCCCGTCAACCGCGACGAGGTTCCGGACTATTATAATGTAATAACCGAGCCGATGGATCTCTCGACTGTTGAGGAAAGACTTCATCAGGACCACTACCAGGCTCCCAAAGACCTGGTCAATGACCTGAAGCTCATCTTCTCTAACTGCAAAAAGTATAACGACGAAACAACGGTATACACCAAGTGCGCAGTCAGGTTAGAGAAGTACATGTGGACCCTCATCAAGGATGTTCCGGAGTGGTTTGACCTGCTGGAAGAATGAGAGCTTGTCGGGATGTCATCGATTCTGCGAAGTCGAGCAAGGTGCGGTGGATTATTACTGGACCGTCGTCTGGATTCTACGACTCTTATGAGAGAGCATGGCTTCTCAATCGATGTTGCTTTCGCCATTGCCAATCTCATATCTACCTTGGATCCGTTCCGGAGCGAATGTCTTCCCCTCTTCCTCCACATCCTGTGCTGTTATTACTACTGTTAACATCACACATTATTTTATGGAGGCGAAAGGACCATTTCCGGCTGTCGGTTTAGCGCTGTTTTTTTGGTCGGGATGCGAAAGCGAACGTAGAAGAACCCCTTCAAGAAGGATATCTCCCATACTCTGGTCACATACCCACCAGACGACTATGCAGATTACATTTTGGACCTGTGAGTCAGAGACTTAAGGGCTCGAAGAAGGATACCCGGATGCCACGAGCATGCTCTCGTTGCGTTTCGGATGTCCCCCCGCTGCCAGATTCAGATTCCGGGCACACAAGTCATAAGCGAGGCATCCTCTAGACGATCACTCTAGCCCAGGATGGCGCTGCCAATATATTTACCCACAACATGGAGGAAGAGAAGCGATTTGCTTTCACAAAGCGAACAATACCGCATATTTTGTGCGCCACTACATCCGACCTGATTCTACCAATTACAACAACAAATATATCCCCGAGAACAGGATTGAATGTCCTCAATCTTATCCAAGCGGTTCGCATCGGTTTTAGACAAACCTCAGGTGGATATGAGACAGTTCGGATTCGCCTGTCTACAAGTTGTGATCACAAGAAAGGGACCCTTGCCCTCTGGGCAGTGTCAAAATGTAAGGATGGGTTCGGATTTGCCTGTGTTTACGGAAGAAACTGGTTGCTGTAGACAAGCTCGATACAGTCCGAAGATTAGACGATTGTGCTTTTAGTCTATTCTAAGAGCAGAATTGCAAAAATAGCCAGACTTTGGATTTTTTTCTGGCTTCTGTGTGAATCATGTGGGCATTGGTCCTAGAAGGAGTAACTCATACTCATCAAATGACTCTGAATAGAGAAAACCGGTTCCGGACTCTCACCTCGTGATACCACATGGTCTCCCGTCCCAACAGACATGAAACGCGCCCCAAGTCTGCTCTCAACAGATGTACCTGAGTATCGAGCTAACGGGGTGAGTCTCATGCCACAAAGACATTCACAACGAGGTCTCAAAATGTGACTTGCATGTGCAACTTCGATTCACAATCCCATGATTTTGTTATCATTCACTTTTTCATTGAATCCATAAGTGTTGTCATTCAATGCTACCTACCCCATGATTATAGCGCTCCAACGTAAGGAATTAGCGTGACGTTATGGCGGGATTGACTCCTGGCGCCAGGAAAGTTACGGGGGTAGCTCTCCCGTCGGCAATTACCTAATCTGCCCTGCCAAATTTCTACCTATGTAATCCGTACCTGATCTTCTTGTTCTGTCCCCTTCTTTTCCTCCCCACCTCCATCCGTCTCCTATCGTACGAGGGGAGCTATACACCAAGCCAATTATACAGACAGACAGGAAAGTCTTATTTCTTCACAATGGCGGTCGTTGACCCTGCACTGCGGAAGAAAGTGCTCAAGGTCATTTTCTTCTCGCTGTTGCTCGATCTAGTAAGTTGTCTTAAACCGGAGCTCCCTCCCTTCATTGTCTACGGAATAGCATTATGCCCCTCGACATGCTAACAAACTCCGTGCGTCGGATAGATCTCGTTCACATTCATCCTTCCCCTCTTCCCCAAGCTCCTCGAGTTCTACCGCAACAACGAAGCCGGCCCAGGCTCGCGCACCACCGTGCTCGCCCGCATCCTCGATGCTCTGAACACCTACAAGTCCTCCTTCTCCCGCCCCATCGATTCGCGCTACGATATCGTCCTCCTCGGCGGTGCCCTCGGCAGTCTCTTCTCCCTCCTCCAAGCCATCGCGTCCCCCGTCATCGGCCACCTTTCCGACAAATATGGCCGACGCACTGCGCTGCTGGCCAGCATGGCCGGCAACATTCTCTCCGTGCTCCTCTGGGTAGTGGCCGTTGACTTCCGGACCTTCCTCGCCTCGCGCGTCGTTGGTGGTCTGTCCGAGGGCAACGTGCAACTCGCCACGGCTATCGCAACAGATATATCCGACGAGACCACTCGCGGCTCGACAATGGCTCTCATCGGCGCCTGTTTCTCGATTGCGTTCACCTTCGGTCCCGCGCTCGGCGCATACCTTAGCTCCATTGCGACCGTTGCCGCAAACCCGTTCGCGACAGCTGCTGCCGTCTCGCTATCCCTCATCGTTGTCGAAACTCTCTACCTCTACCTCGCGCTCCCCGAAACCCTCCCTATCAAGACCGATAAGAAGTCTACCTCGACGCCAGCCGCCAAGACCGAGCCGATCGTGCGCACGAACTCGTACACCCTGCTTAACGTCGTACACTTCCTCTTCCTCCTTTTCTTCTCGGGAATGGAGTTCTCCCTCCCCTTCATGACCTACGACCTCTTCCAGTACACCTCTGCCAACAATGGTCGATTGCTCGGCTACATCGGTCTCGTGGCTTCAATTCTGCAGGGCAGTGTCACGCGTCGTATGCCCCCCTTACTGACTCTCCGCATTGGTGTGACCGCATGCCTCTTTGCGTTCTCCATCCTCATGCGCACTACGACCGTTCGATCGCTCTACATCGCCGCTACCTGTCTCGCTACGACCTCCGCAACTGTAGTTAGCAGTCTCAACACATTGGCCAGTTTCGAGGCTAGTGCCGACGAGCGAGGCGGAAAGCTGGGTATCCTGCGGAGTTGGGGCCAATTGGGCCGTGGTCTGGGACCCATTCTGTTCACGAGTGTGTACTGGTGGGCTGGACGGGAGCTTGCGTATGCCATGGGATCCATTGGTCTTGTGGTTGTTTCGGCGTTGGTCTTTGCGGGTGTTAAGGCGCCGCCTGGATCTTTGAAGAAGAAGGATGTTGCGGAGAAGAAGGCGTGAAGGTGATGTGTAAAAATACGTGAGACGAAGAGTACTACTAGATGAGAGATGGCATGAGTTCTGGACGTGTACATTGGTTGTACATAAGAGCATGGTTTACGGATTCGGTGGTTTCGTCGTCGTTTAGATCGCGGACAAAACCTCGGTGGTCAACTCAACTCATAGAGCTAATTTAAGCAATAAACAGTACCTCGTCTTATCATCCACTTCGTGATATTGTGTCCGTCATGATCGTGATCAACTCCGGATCACCATCACGACTTACAGAACTTTCAACACAAAAATAAATTCAGCTGGAGCTCTGAATCATTCAGCTCAGGGTCCTCCGGGATCTCTCGATCGATCGGGGACGCTAACACGCACCAACGCCGATTCCATCCATCTTACGTAACCCGGCAACGGGCGGCATTCATGGAAAGGATTCGCGCTAATTGACCCCACCGAGGTGAACCGGAGCTCTGAGACCTTCACCGTGGGATGTTGGAACAGCAATTTCGAACACGCTGGTGCAATTGATACGCGACGTCATATGGGTTGAGAAGATCGAAACGGAGATATTTTTGTGACCTAATCTGTCTGGGTTCGGCTCTATCTGCTTAACCCCCTCTGTCAATTATGAACACGCTCTGACAAGTGAAGTGCCTTAGGTAGTCAAACGGCCGCTAACTGACCCGTAGTGGAGAGACAAACACGTTAAAACGTTGGCTGCCGTAGGTAGTCCCACTAGGAAAACCGGTGTTGTGGTGGGCTAGGGCGGATTAGGGAGTTAAGAAATGCCTAATACGGGACTTACAGGGTCCCCGCGACGCGTCTCGTTTGTTTACACCAACTTCTTGAAGTATTCATACTCTAATAACTTCAGTTGTGAGGAAATACTCGTGAGAAGATCAACTGGCAAAATGTCATCAGAGCAAGTCGTAGGTCACAATCCAGCGTGAACGTAAGGAATACGTGCTGACGCTCCCATAGCAAAGACCCGTGCTGGGTGCAGCCGGCGCCCGCGCCAACGTCTCGGCGCCTCAACCCGTCAACAATTACAATGTTGACCAGCCGGTTGCAGCTCCCCTTTTGCTACCATCGGTAATTCGGGTCGAGGACAAGAATGGGGAGAATGGCGGGTTCAAATACGTTCTCACCAAATTGCCTCCAATTCCTCAAGCTGTCAACCAGACGGTGGACAGGCCGGCGCCGATTGCAGTTCCCCTTTTGGCGCCTCTGCCAACGGCGCCGCTATCAACGGCACCTCCTCGGCCTACTGTTGCAAGAGGCGCGAGACCGCCTCCTGCATATGACTTTGTCTACACGAGAACACCAGAGGGCCAATTGCTATCTCGGCCCGTAGCAGCTGCACCACAACCCTCTCTTCCCACTGCATCCCAGAAACCCGCCCCAAAGGCTCCCGCTGCTAGTAAGAAGCGCAAGGCCCCGACAACGCTCGCAGAGGACATCGCAGCGTACAAGCAGAACCTCGACGACATCATCACACAGGACATGTACGAGGACGACCAGATCCCAAGCTGCAAGGCGGTGCGGAACCGGATCAACAAACTGCTCGACTCGGGCATCATGAACAAGACCGAGTTCTGCAGGACTATTGGCCATAGTATTGGTTCGTTGAATCGGTTCCTGCAGGCGGGCGGTCCGATGGGCGGGGCGCAGAGTTGGGTGTATCAGAGCGCGTGGTATTGGTTCAGACAGCGCGATATTGCGCGCATTCGCATGCCGGATGTGAAGAAGAGGCAGAAAATGGAAGCCGATGCTGCGGAGGCGGAGGCCGCTGCTGCTAGAGCCGCGGCGGAGGCTTCCGGTGCGGTATTACCCGCCGCGACAGCATCCAAGGCGAAGGCCTCGACAAAGAAGACAGCCAATAATCTCCCGGATATAAGCGACATCTACCTCGATGGCGAGGAAGAAGACGACGTCCCCATTTACGAGAGCTGCGACGAGGTGCGCAAGAAGATCAATCAGCACCTGAAGACGCCCGGGTTAACGCAGGCGCAGTTCTGTCGGGACTTGTATGCGCAGCTCAACGTGCCGAAGATTAAGTCGATCCAGTCGAAGCAGTTGGCTGATTTCCGGGCTATGAAGGGCTCGCGGACGGGTGCGAAGAGTACGGTTTTCTATACGGCGTATGTGTATTTTGAGAAGATGCGGATTGCGCAGGGCAAGCCGAAGACGGAGTATCGTGAGATTATGGAGGAGTTGTGGGCGGGACGGGGCGGGTTTAGTCGGACGGAGGATCATCGGACGGAGTATATCACGCTGTCGCCTGCGCCGTTTTATTTTGATGAGTTTGGCTTGATGGCGGGGCCTGGACGTCGTTCATTTAGGGATTTGTGAGGCGTGTTGGAGAGGGAGGACATTTTGCTAGAGAAAGCCATCCGCGAGGATTTTGTTTTGAAGTCTACACATGTATGATATCGTACTGCCATGATTTCTGTGTTGAAGTTCATTATGTGTCTTGATACCACCGCTTTCACGATTTCTCATGAGTACCCTTCCACGAAGTACTCGTACATTTTTCGAATTGGTCGTCGTGCGTTAGCTCTACCGTTTGATACGCATGGATAGACAAGATGAGGGCTATACCATCACGTCACAAGGTGACTCAGCCAATAACTCCCCCAAAACGAAAGGGGTGTCCTGACGCCATTCATTACTAACCCGGCCATCTCGATGCCAGTCTTGACGCAAGACTTACGACTGGCGGACCGTCCCTCGCTGATGATGCAATAGCACACTAGATGGAAAGTAAAAGGCGTCCCAGTGACCTTGGACTTCCTCCTGATGGGACAGCTATTGGACTTGACCTGGTTGCAGCATGTAGCAGCGCGGCTTAGACGTCTCGTGATGGCTAGTTGGCACGGATGCCCCTGAGTCTCTTGGTCTTGCAAGACCATTATGTATAGCTCACTAGTAGTCTAGAAGGCGTCATAGAATCTGACCACGATTCGATGCGTGTGTATAATACGTGAGATTTTGAGACCTTCCAATTTATCTTGTCTGTCCAGATTCTTTGCATCGTAAACCACCCCGATATATCACGTCCGAAAGAATATTCAATCAAGATGGAAGTCACCGACCTCCTCCCCCAACTCCAAGAGACCCTCTCGCAACTCCAAACCACCATAACCACTCTCTCGCAGAAGAAAAAACACGACGAGCTCGAACAAGTCGAACAGCAACGCTCGCGCCTCCTATCCGAGATCCGCGCCAAATACGAAAAGCAACAACAAGAACTTGCATCAAAACGCCAAGCAGAATTTGAACGCATCCAGGCGCAACGCAAGAAGGAAGATGAAGAGCGCGAAGCGAGACGACGGAAAGAGGATGAGGAGCGTGAGAAGGCGTTGAAGGAAGAGACTAGGAAGATAGCGGAGAAGCAGGAAAGTGAGAAGAGTGAAGTCGAGCAGAAGACTGCGAAGCAGATGGAGGAATTGGAGGAGGAGTCGAAGAAAGCCATGCAGGAGGGACGGCAGAAGTTGCATGCGCTTGATGATAAGAGGAAGGTGAGTACTGCCCGAATGATGTGTTGGTTGGAGGATGGGAGGGTTAATATGTGCTGCAGGAACTCAATCGTATGATTGACGAGCAACTATCTCAACCCATGCCCTCACCTGCGAGAAAGAAGCATCGATCGAAGCAGAAATCGAGCGCGTCGCCGAGGGAGGGAATGAGCGGTGCTTCTTCGCCGGCTGGTGGTGCAAAAGTTGCCGAGCAGAAACCGGCTGATCCAAAACCTGCTGATCCCAAAGCCCCCGATGCGAAAGGCGAAGCGAAAGAGGGCAATCCAACTCCCAAAGCAGACGGCGCACCCGATCCTCCAAAAGAACAACCCCCTCCACCTCCCTCAGCGGACAACAAGACTCCGGAAGTAAAAACAGACGGTGAGCTGCCTTTCCAAGATAGGCCTTCGCAGGCAGCTTCTAGTACTGAGCCCGTCCCGGTATCGTGCGCCGCCGGGAAGAAATTTGTGTCTAACGGGTTAAAGGACAACAACAGCAGGGACAGAATAAGCGGAAATTGTAGATCGGGGCCGGATGGGGGTAATAGTGAGTGAGACCTGTGTAGAATGATGGTGAATGGTATGCTGACGATGATGAATACGCGATAGCACGAGGTGATGGTGCGAAGCGAATAAATAAGGGAAACAATGAACACGAAAACAGAGCTGCGGAAATCTATGAAGAATTGAGGGAAATGGTACCACATAAAAAGCGTCCAATTCAACCTGTCCAATTGACCAGAGACTCGACCTGGGATCGTAAACAGGGGGACAAACCGTCAAACGAAGAGGTCTTCACTGTCGGTACTTCAACAACAATCCCGCAAGCCACACCCCTACTAACATATTGCATAGATTCACAGGCTCGATCTCAGCCCCCTAGACTATCATCTCCATCTGAAAAAGCAACCTCAAGGAAAAGCGGTAAATCAATCAGTCAAATGGAGTATGATCAACGAAAAATATCGAATTTGTCAGGACGGGATGAGAAGGGAAGCCATGAGAACCCGCGCGAAAATCTGAGGCCTATTTTATTCGATGAGTCAGAGGGCAGGTTCACGCTTTCCCCTATGCCCATGTCCCCCCTACCGGTGGAAACGCAGGGTGACTTTTATGCCCACGGAAGCGATGATGCGACCACGAGACAATCTGTGAGATATCCTTCTTTGCATGAGTTCGGGGCGTGGGATCATCCGAGTACCAAAACAAAAACCGGCAACAGAGGGTCTCAGAAGACGAGCCGGGGCCGAAAACCCATCAACCGCAACAAATCTTCCCAAGACCATCTCCTTCCTCCAAGCACTCTACCCTCAGGCGATGACAACAGCCGCTCACGCTCCCGCCTCTCAGAGCTTAGCGACAGTGACCCCAACACACAGCCCAACCTCCCTTTAAAGCGTCCCCATAGTCTCGAAACCAATCCCCGCCGTCCCAGACAGCGAGGTCGACAAAGGTTAAAATCGGTGGATACTGCAGCTCGAGGCGTGAATCCGCGCGAGGAGATGTTTCGGGGCTGTTGTCGCGGGGAGGATATGAATATTCGGAGTGCGTGGTTCATGAAGTCGAAGAGGGGGTTGAGTTAGTTAGTTGTATTTAACTAGATTTATTTGTTGAATTTGAATGCAGTTTTTTCGGCACATCTGAAGCTGTCGTGATAATCAGGCTGTTGTGTTACACAAGGATGAAATAGGGGTAAGATGCGAATAAGCAAGGAATGAACCAAGCTGGGTATATGTCATTTTCACACTCGAAAAGGTCTTTACCTGCTCATACCTGTGACGATTTTGGTAACTCGATGTCGCACACCTCATTAAACGTCGGCTGAAGTAGTATCACATATTCGTTTTGTTTCGGTTTATTTGTGTATTCAAAATCCAAGTGGTATCTGATCTAAGCTCCCAAGTGGGCATACTCCTTGTTAAACGCTCTCCCAATGACCATTCGGCGGATTTCGGATGTTCCCGCTCCTATCTCGTACAGCTTGGCACTATTCATGTGGTCAGTAAATGAAATGGACGTAAAAGGTAATAACGCCTCAAGCTTCGGGGGTGTGAACTCACTCTCTCAATATCCTGGAAGCAGGCATCTCCTCAACATAGCCCATACCACCAAGGAGCTGAATGCAGTCAAGACCGCACTCAGTAGCGCGCTCAGCAGCATATAAGATGGCACCAGCGCAGTCTTGCGTCCGAATAATGCCCTCTTCATCGACGGCCTTGGCAGTCGTGTATGTGTAAGACCTCGCAGCCTGTAGCTTCGTGTACATATCGGCAAGCTTGCCCTGCACAAACTGGTTCTGCGCAATAGGAATGCCAAACTGCTTGCGCTGGTGAGTGAAAGGCAGAGCGACATCTAATGCAGCTTGCATGAGACCAAGGGGTCCCGCACTGAGAACGAGACGCTCAAGGTCGAGACCCTCCATCAGGACACGAACACCGCCATTGACGGCGCCAAGAACGTGCTCATCGGGAACAAAGACGGACTCGAAAACGAGTTCACCCGTGTTGCTACCGCGCATACCCATCTTGTCGAGCTTACGAGCAACGCTGAAGCCTTCGGTTTTGGTATCGACAATGAAAGCCGTGATACCCTTGGATCCACCATCAGGGATCGTCTTAGCGTAGACGACGATCACATCGGCATCAGGACCGTTGGTAATCCACATCTTAGTACCGTTGAGGACATATCCACCATCCACCTTCTTCGCGCTCGTGCGCATACTGACAACATCACTTCCAGCACCCGACTCCGACATGGCAAGAGCACCGATCTTAGTACCAGCAATCAAACCAGGCAGGAACTTCTGCTTCTGCTCGGGAGAACCGTTGAGTTGAAGCTGGTTGACGCACAACTGCGAGTGCGCAGCATAACTGAGTGCAATACTGCCGCTCGCACGCGACAACTCCTCCATTACGACGCAATGCGCCTGATATCCCATCGCCATACCACCGACCTCTTCGTCGGCCGTCATGCCGAGGAAGCCGGCCTCGCCCAGCTTGGGCCACATCTCGTTCGGAAAGGCATTGCTCTTATCCGTGTGCGCGGCGACTTCCTCGGGGATCTCGCGGCGGACGAAGTCCTGGACGCGCTCGCGCAGCTCGGCAAGATCAGCGGTGGTGGGCGGTTCGAAGCCCTTGGGGTGCTTCTTCGAGGCGTAGGATCGTCGCTGTGGGAGGGTTGTGGGGAAGAGAGCGGCGGGTATTCGGGTGGATGTCGTGCCGATGGAGAGCGGATGACGTAGACGTCCTAATGTTCTGGAGACCTTCAGACTCGCCATGATTTCTATATTTTCCCTCTAATTTACAATTACACTTGATTCAACTGAGAAATATAAGTGAATCTATATCTAAGAAGATGAGTGAAGCTTCACTTCGGCAAGAGCAGGAATTCTCAGCTCATGAAGGGAATCGCGAATGAACCAAAGAAGAAGGAGGGAATTGGCACTACGTAATAGGCGGGCGGCGTCGCTGATATGAGCGGCATTTTGCGGCTACAGTCGGGCCAAGACCGCTATCATGATCTCTTAGCCCTCGGTAATCCAGGCACGACTCACCTTCACGACTGCTCAACTCTCTCGCCCTTTCTCACAAAGCGATACCATGATTTATTTATTGTAATAAACTGAGAGGAGATATTAAAACATAATACAGCCATGTCCATGTCAAGATCTTCACGCGACCTGTTAGGCATCTCGCGCCAATTGACAAGACATTGTCCCAGGACGGCCCTTGTCCCGCGTCGAGCTCCTCGATACTCATTCGCCGCGGCGCCCGCTCGATCCGCTGCGTCATATGTAGCGCCGCATCAGGCCAACGCGATATCTGTCTTACCAACAAATGTAGACCCAAGCTCGGAGGAGTATAAGGAGAATGAGTCGCTCATGGGCGAGGCGGTAACCCGTCTATCGACGTTGACGAGCAAGGTCCAGCAGGGCGGTCCTCTGAAAGCTAGGGAGAAGCACATCCAGAGAAAGAAGATGCTACCGCGCGACCGTGTTACGGCGTTGATAGATCCTGGAACGAGTTTTATGGAACTGTCACCTCTTGCTGGTCATGAGCTATACCCCGAAGCCGAAGTTCCCGCTGGCGGTATCATTACTGGTGTTGGTGTAGTCGAGGGCGTGACATGTGTTATTGTTGCGAATGACAGCACAGTCAAGGGTGGAACATACTACCCTATCACAGTCAAGAAGCACTTGAGGGCACAGGAGGTAGCAAAAGAAAATAAGCTACCGTGAGTTGCGAGATTTTCTGTTCGCATGCATTCTCAAGAAATAGGATCTGTACTGACCATGGGTTGTTGGCAGATGCATATACCTGGTAGATTCAGGAGGTGCCAACCTCCCGCATCAGTCCGACGTCTTCCCAGACCGCGAGCACTTCGGCCGTATCTTCTACAACCAGGCCCGGATGAGCTCTGAAGGCATTCCCCAGATCTCCGTAGTCATGGGTCTATGTACAGCAGGTGGCGCCTACGTCCCGGCTATGAGTGATGAGAACATCATCGTAGAAAAGCAGGGTCACATCTTCCTCGCAGGTCCTCCTTTGGTGCGGGCGGCCACTGGTGAAGAAGTATCAGCTGAGGAGCTTGGTGGTGGTGAACTGCACACCTCCGTGTCTGGTGTATCGGATTACCTTGCCGTTGACGATGCGCACGCCATCGTTCTTGCGCGACGATGTATCAGCAACCTGAACTGGCCCCAGAAGGCGTTACCGCCTGCGAAGACGTACGAGGAGCCCCTATACCCTGCATCCGAGCTCCTCGGTATCGCCTCAACCAACCTGCGAAAGCCGCTTCCCATCCACGAGGTTATCGCACGCATTGTCGACGGCTCTCACTTCTCCGAGTTCAAGCGGGACTTCGGAACAACCCTCGTAACCGGATTCGCTCAAATTTACGGACACAAGGTCGGTATCGTGGCGAATAACGGTATCCTATTCGGTTCATCTGCGCAAAAGGGGGCGCATTTCATCGAGCTCTGTGCCCAACGCGGCATACCCCTGGTTTTCCTGCAAAATATCAGCGGTTTCATGGTTGGTGCCCAGGCCGAGCGTGAGGGTATCGCCAAACATGGTGCCAAGCTCGTTACTGCTGTCGCCTGTGCCGACGTACCCAAGTTCACTGTCGTGGTGGGCGGTTCATATGGTGCTGGCAACTATGGTATGTGCGGACGCGCCTATTCGCCTCGGTTCCTGTGGATGTGGCCGAACGCGCGCATCGGTGTCATGGGTAGTGAGCAGCTTGCGAATGTCATGCAGGCTGTTGGACAGAAGGCCGATCCTGAACTTCGGGATCGTATTGAGAGGGAGAGTGATGCTGTTTACTCTTCTGCGCGGTTATGGGTAAGTGAAACTTCTTCTCCTGAACGGACATCTCCCAATATTTCACAGCCCCTTACTGACTTGATATATAGGACGACGGTGTCATCCCACCGCAGCACACACGGCGATATCTCGGATTGGGTCTACAAGCTGCTATGGGCGGACGGAATGAAGTCAAGCCTGGAGACACTAAGTTTGGTGTCTTCAGAATGTAAAGAAACATGTTGGGATCTTTCATCTTATAGCGAGTGTAGCATTCATATATATCAAGGGATTTGTGATACACTTGGTGTCTTAAGTAACAAGACTTGACGTTCAAGTATGAGGTGATCGAGCTTTTACTTTCCGTTCGCATGTGAGATGGACACGAATGAGAGCTATTCGGGTCGCTTTGCGGATCGGTCCGTGAGGGAAGTATGCATATACTTATAGTTGGAAGCTGCTCTGGGCAAGCTCTAACACAACATCGATAGTTATTCCTAAATTGTAGTCATCGCGAGTTTTGAGACCGTAGGGTTCCGCTTCTCCTGATAAAAGGTGTGGCGAGTCGCGTCGATGACAACCCCTCAGAGCACCAGCGGCACGAACAAAGGTTCATCTCAAAGCATCGAAAGCATTGCACAAAGTCAGAGGAGAGTTCTTTATTTCTCAAATTCGATTTTCTATTTCATCTTCCTCTTCTCACTACTAATCCATTTCCCGAATTTCTATCCCAACTTCGAACTTTTTGTCAATCACGGTTTTAATTTCGAACTGTATGGCTGCAATACACATTCTCCTCTCCTCATCCTCACAATACACCTAAGACAAAACCTTGAAACCCCCTCATTCTCCATCGCAAAGTGTAATATGATCATCCCCCCCACCAATCGCATCAAAACATGTATGCGACACCAAAATAATCTGTGCGACGAGATCCGAGTCAGCAAAGCGGGGCGGACCGCTCCTACATAAGCCCCATTTCGCATGCAATTTTCAACAATTGGGTGGTATCGTATAGTGGTTAGTATGCCGCGTTGTGGTCAAATCACAAAGTGAAATCCGCGTCGACGCCGGTTCGATTCCGGCTACCGCCAACTTTTTGCATCTTTTTTCTTTCGTTTCTTTTTTTTTTTTCCTCCACGCGCATTCTGCTGCAGCTTCATTTTTTCTTCTTTGTTGGCTTCGTTTTCTCCAGTACGCGATCCTCGCCTCATTGGATTTGCCCTGACCTGCTTGTGCGGCCACCTCCCGCTCCTTGGGGTCAAAAAGGTGCGACCAATGGGCCGCGACGATCTGTGATCGCAAAGTAGGGAATGCGATCACGTGTGGGCCAATCGGTGCGCTCAAATCCAAACGGCGATCGCTTCGCATTGATGTCCGTGACGTCTGGGCGCTCCGGCTTAGCATTGACGATCTCCATGGGGTTGAGAGTCCTCGCTCGCCATTGGGACTTCTCTCTACAAATCCCGGCTTCCATGCGGGTCAAATCCCTCCGTACCTGATGCTGTCGTGGAACCAGATGCGGTGAGGTAAGTACCTACATAGTATGTAGGTTTTCCTCGCGATCCGAACCCCAGACATGACGGCCGAAATTGGGAAAGTTCCTTCTTGCCAACGCCTTGCATATGAGGACAACCAGGACTTCACTTCTGCCGTCGCATTGTCAGCCCTCATGTCATACCGCAACGTGTGAAGATACCGTCCATTTCATCCAAAGGAAGCAGCCCGTTGGTACGAACGCGAGTTGCCTTGTCAAAGTCCCGATAATCCCTACTCCTTCGAAGGGACGATCCGAAGGCATCAAGGGCTTCGCGACGCTGCTAAGTTGAATCGAATCTAGCTGCCACGCACGGCACTTTTAAGTCCTCTAGGCAGCTGAATCCCTCGAAGCGCCGGCGCGTTATAACCCAAAGTTGGCAAGTATCCAGGATGAATGTCCGACGATGTCACCTGTTGGGTTCTGCGAATCTCCGACTCCCCTGCTTTTCCAGCTTATCCTGGACCTGCGTACTTCGACTCCAGCTTATTCAAGGCACGAAGTAATTGCCGCAATCGGACGTCCGTTTTCTTATGCGCCGATGCCTCAGCTCGCTGCGAGTTGGTGCATGAAAACACCTGAGGTCCAAGGCGACCTCAGGCATCAAGGCATTACATATGTAGATAGGGATTAGCTTCCTTACTCAACTCGTCTCTACTACTCGTACAAGACCAACAACAGATCCCGATGCCACACAAAGCATCCAATCAAGCATCCAGGCTCAACAGCTTCCTTGATTTCTATTGGACGGTCAACGAGTCTCCGGGGTTGACGGTGCCAAATCCCTATCGTTCATTTCTTTCCAACCGCAACTCTCTCCTAGATCGAGAAACAATTCCCCGGTCTCATACATCATATGCCGCAGCAACGATCCGGTCCCGGGCAAATTTATCATCAAAGGTTCCCGTCATCACCTACGATCAACGCAAGGCAACCAGTTGCCTTTTCATCCTTACCGTGACGTTGAAGCTACTCGTAGGTACGCGACGGGTACGTTCACGATACCTTTCACCGCACATCCAGTACTTCACAACTACGAGTACATTCCCACAAACACCCCGTAATAATCTCCGTAGTAATATCGAAAAAAAAACGTGGGGTCTCTGATCTATCACATCCACCACGCGTGCGTGATGTGCATATTTCCATAGTTTCCTTTTCCTACCACCTCATACCTATGGTTGCGTGGAATAACCTACCCTTGCGTGGACTTATTGAATGGTCTATGTATCATTCCGCTCTACCGCGGGTACACGTGCCCTCGTGTTAGTCTGCCACGGCTGTTGGTAGCCGTCCCGTCCGGCAACTAGAATTACCTCCTTACCTACCGGTTTGTCTGGATAAGTAATCAACCAGGCAGTCAACTGGGTGCATGCGTAAATGATCAACAAACTCCAGGTCTCAGTTGAATCAAAGGCGGCTGTCTTATCCGCGCCAAGTGGCGCGGATCAGAGAAGCCGTGCCTTGTTGAGGGTCTCAGATGACATGTTGATCGTACATGTTCATGACGTAGTTATATACAGGAATGGGGAAGATCTGTGTTTATGGTCTGGGTTAGGTGTTGATCGTTAAGTTGCCTTCAATAGTTGGTTGCCTGACTCTATCAACTGTTCGTTAACTTGACTTCCGTATGACATTGTATTACAGCAAATCCTCAGCCTCAGCCAATCGTACGCAACCCCCTTCAGACTCAGATCATCGTAACAAACTCAACAAAGTTGACAGACTATTCACGGCAACAGCGGCGCAAACACATGAGTCCGGGAGCACATATTACTATTAATCTCTAATAATAAGTTAAGTACAGTAATCGCTAAGAGTACATGACTTTACCAAGAATGTGGGGTCCTCATCGCCTTCAGACCTTGTTCGAGAATCGGCTACAACTTGACCAACAAACGTGAGCTCTGTCTCATCCAAGGTAGGCAATGAGGCAATGAAACGCCGCGCGTGGAAACGGGTCAAAATGGTTGCCCGCAGTGACAACCTGTCTCCGACCAGTGAATCTGACTTGGAACCAGAAAGGGGACTGGAGTCCATGCGGCTTGTGATGGGCCACTGAAGGTATCGTGGGCAATACCCTTCTTCTCTGCCTGCTGTTTTTGTTTGGATCCCAATTTTGACATGAAGCCGACAAGGCTAGCATAAATAAAGCCAGGCTGTACAGCAATCCCATCTAACCTCCAAGTCAATGGCAATGAGTGTTCCAATCAGATGTTGCGCTGCCGCACTTTGCTGGGTGGTGTAAGTCGTTATAACTGATATTTCGCCTCGTAGAGAACAAGCACAAGCTTCGCGTCCATCATATGCGGACGATTTTCTCATAAATACGCATCGCTGCCGTAAAGATATTACTGTATCGGCACTTCAAGATGGAAACGTACCCCTAATCTTCAGTTGCCCTCTCTCATGGGCCTATCGGATCGATCACACCACAGGCGCTTCTCAGGACTCAAGGAAATCGATTCCATTTCTGGTAAAGTCGCGTTTTTATCAATAGGTATTAGGGTGTAATTCTGTGAGCGGTCATCAACGTTTCGACTTCTTATCGGCCTTCCGTTCAAGAAGAACCGAAAGCTGACTCTTAGAGCGAGCCAGCGGTATTATAGCTGCATTACTCGGTGGAGTTGGCGTGAATTGCTGATACAGCCCAGAACCACTAGCATTTTGCAATGCTTCATCATGGGCTCGTCTGCCGTCATGCTCGCTTGGTCGCCCGGCGATAGAAGTTCCCTGATTAGGGTAGCTCTCCGAGAACCCATAGATCGTTGCACGACCAACCACGGAGGTATCAATCTTGGCTAGTGTCGACGCCATTAAACTAGATGGCGGGATAGGAGCCCGGCTGACCTCGCGTGATCCAACGTGAATCGGACCGATATCTGAAGCTGACCGATTCATCGATGGAGACGGATCGGCCTGCAAGTGACGCTTCGTGTTGTCGTGTTGAATAGTAGTGAATGGGAACTTCGCAGTTTTTTCAACACTTCCCGCATCATCTTCTCCAATTTCAACTCGACATCGTGGGCTTCGTCGCTCTAGTTCGGTTTGGTCATGGCGAATCATGGGAATCTCGTCAGGTTGGGTAATCCGCTCAATAAAAGGCTTTGGTTTCGGCACCGACTTCTCGACGCGTGGAAGCACAGCAGGCCGTTTTCCAGCAGCCTTTGCACTCAGAGCTGGAGCTCCTGAACCCCCTGAACTTCCTTTCCCCTTTTTTGTACCACCCGTCTGTTGTTCCGGCTTCTCCAGTGTCTTTTGACCTGAACCCTGTGAACCGTCATTTTTAGGTCCCATCGACGGACCTCCTTCCTTGGGGCCGGTCTCGGAAGTCGCGCCAGGCTGCGAACTAGATTTGCGAGGCATTCCTGGCCTTCTTCGGGATGATGTAGACGCTACGAACGCGGTCGTCTTCTTTGGTTTCTGTGTAAGCCCTTTCTTCTTCTCCTCCTTAGAGCTAGTATCTCTGACGCTGCTGTTCGTAGTAGCAGCAGTTGTCGAGCCCATTGACCCGCTTGGTTTGCCCTCTCTCTTGGAGCACTCACTCTTGCCCTCATTCGTGCCGTCATTCTTGCCAATACCGGATGCAGGTGGTGATATGAAACGAGCTGTCGGGCGTGGCCCTGAAGCCGAAGGTCCTCTTGGCTTCTTCAGAATAGGATGTGGAGCCTTGGTAGAGTGCACTGTAGATTTGCCTTTTGGCTTCGGCGTCAGCTCCAATGGGGTAGCCTCGGTATTCTGCGTATCCTGCGTTTTCGAAGCTGGACCACCGGGAGATGGCTACCATCGTCTGGTTAGTGAGTCAGCCGATAGCAACGCTCGCAGTCAAACTCACAGGCTCGTATCGATTTCGCGGACCGCGTAGTTTGACAAATGACGTCTCCTCAGAAATATCTCTGAACATCTGCGCAATGACCTTGCCGGAGAGGAAGCGGCGGTTGCCGCCGAGGACGCGCGTCCAGAAATTCTCTAACCGTCTCGCAGTAGGATCATATAATGTCCGCGAGGTCGTAGTGAAAACTGCGTCGACTATTAGACCCTCTAAAGCGGTGGGATGGAAGGGATTCTTTTACCATGACAAGCCCTCAAGATGCGCTCCACCGGTATGACATCGAACTTTGCGATCTCCGCGTAGATGGAATCTGTATTGAGCACGATCCCTTTGGGCAGGATCATCTGCTCTTGAGCCATCTTGTGCGATGTTCGCGGCGGGCGCGTTCGATAGCCTCCGAAACAGATATCCGTTCTCTATTCCAACGTCTCCCGTTGCTCACGAATACCTGTTGTGTGATCGACGTGTGTTTCTGATTCATAGCTTGTAGGTAAGAACCGTACGATGATACACTAACAACGGTTGGTAGAACAAGCAGCTGTGTGCTGGAACGACATTCCTCGCCCGATGCAGGCGGTTCTGGGTAAGATTTCGAGTTGACAGGTTACTTAAGGGTTCCTAGTCTAGGCAGTTCGAATCACAGGGCTGGGCGCTGGGAAAACAACCTCGGGACGCTGGGGACTGGTTTGGATACGTAACCGAAACACAGGCTCATCAGGGTGCTGCAATTGGCCAGGATCTCCAGCTAAATGCTTGTCGTGAACGTGCAGGATGCTGGTCAAAGAGGAGTCCCGCAGGCCAGGCCACGGTCGACTAGGTACTGATTTCAAGGGGGGGAATCAAAGCGCGATATAGTTCGAGATGCGCCGAAGGCGAGATAACAAATCAAGCTGCAGAGGCGCGCCTTGGGGATTCCGGTTACCCGAAGAATGGCGCTGGCGTCTACGGAGTACGCTGCTTGAGGCCCAAAGTGCGGTAGACAGTGCAAGGGTTGGCAAGTAATCCGTAGGTGGATTCGGCAGTAGGATGTCAGAGAGGCCTAGAGGGGATGTCCGGCAAACACTATATGGATTAGTATTATGAATCAGAGTCCGTAGGAACGGACTTGGGACGACGTAGATGATACGATGCTCGGCAACCCAGCGCGTTCTGTCATGAGACCACAAGAAAGAGAGTAGTATCCGGGGTGAGGTGGGATAATCCGTACTTGGTGCTATGTGTGAACAAGCAAGCACATGGAAGCCGACGCACACATGTCCCGGAGCACAAAGCGAGGGTGATCCAAGTAACCGGGTTGAAGGAAGTGAGCAGCCAAGGACTATAGAGATGGCGGTTAGGATGAAGGGAATGAAAGGGATGAGGGGTTAGGAGAGAAGCTAAGCCTGAGGATACTGTTCAGCTAATTTAGCACCTCGTTGCTCTTGGTGTTGGCGATGCTGGGGATGAAGATGAAGATGACGATGACGATGTTGCGAGAGGAGTGAGCGAGGATGAGTGAGTGAGCGGATGAGTTGGTAGGTGCAGGGAAAGTTGCTGAAGACAAAGAGCCGTCCGAGTTCAAATGGTAGTGGGAAGTAATGGCCGGTACACTGTACGTACAGAGGCATCATCCGAGCTAAGAGACCTGGACGGGTGACCAAGTACAGATACGGCCTAGACAGACCGTAGATACCTGCGGGTACCTCTTTTACTCACCTACGACGCCGTATATTCCGTACCTCCTTAGGTACCTACACATAGATGCAGGTAATGGCAATGCAGACAGAGACGCCGGATTTGATGGACTCGGAGTATGAAAGACAACAAGATCTCATGTTTAAATATAGCTCTACGAGTATAGAGACCTGAGGTATTTAAGACGTGGTGTTGAGTGCGAGGAATGGGATTATAAGACCTGTTCTAAGAGGAAACGTGCGAGCAAGACGCAAATGAATGGCAGTGCAGTCCATCGGTCAGTCAGGCAGACAGACAGACGGACTCAAGTCTATGATAGACAGCGAGATTATCGTAGCCGACAAGCAGCTAACGCCAGCTAGGTCAATCACTTTACATACTACATACCTAGTGTAGCTGAGGCAGCCAGCAGCCAGACAGATTGGAACTTCGGGCGGTTGGTCACGACCAAAGCGTGTTATTCTCAGAGGGCATGCATTATTTTTGTTTGGTTTCTGACTGGATGCAAGAGCCCTATTCCGCTACAATGACGGGCAATTATCAGCTTCCATGTGGTGCGAAGACCTGGAAGGAAAGTCGAGCCTAGCGGGAACGGGCTAGGCGGTCTCGACGGAGTTTTGTCTCTGGCGGGTAGCTGGGGATAATCCGTAGCTGGGTGCCGTTAGCAGGCCCGTTAGCAGGTCAGGTGGACTAACGCAGCTTCTATTCTTGGGCGGCCAAACGCTGTTAGGTCTCGGTCGCACCTGTCAGAGGCATGCAAATTAACCCCGCGGTGAGATGCTCTTTCTCTCTCTCCCAGGTAGCCCTGTCCCTGCGTGCTACTTCTAGGCTCTCCAGGGAAGGCACGAAGGTAACTGGCGTGCACTAACGTAGTCTCGCTTTAGGGCGGAGAGTCGAGACTGCGGGTGGGCTATTTTCCGCACCGTCGCATGGAAACACCCTTCCTTCTTGAAGCGGCGGTAATCCGTACTCGTAATCCGCAGCTACTGCCTCCTTCGCCCACGAATAACGGAATATCGTACGGACCTCAATACGTAGAAGTGTGCGCTCTACGGATTACGACTCCTAACGGAAAAACACGCTTCGTACGAAGTTTACTTACGCTAGTCGCCTCTTCTCATGGCTTTCATTCCTTCCACCACCTCACTTTACCGACCTACCTACCTATTTATTTATTCCACATTCTGTTCATCATGACGGCCGGCCGTGCATTCAACTCACTGATATGATTGCGTATCTGTTGCATAAGGATTCCCAAGTACCGACCTGTTTGTCTTCAAGTCCGGCTATTTATATCTCGTGGCCACCCGCCATGTGCGCCCAGGAAATGTGATGAGGTTACTCTCCGTCACGGCGACATTCAATCTGCATACGATATTATATTCTCAGGTGTGCATGCTTCGCGCCTACACATCACATTCCAGCTCCCCCGCTTCCGCGCTGTCGTTAATAAGGAACGCCCTCAGTCACCACCGGCTCACTGGGGGGAACTTCAGAGTACCCGTAAACGCCCGTGATCACTCATGTTAAGTATGATCTTCACCACCGCCATCTGCCTGGACCCGTTCTTCTTGAACTTGTCGCTTACATCGAGTAGCTTACATTGCTGTCGTTGTCGTTGTCATCGGCATGGTCATCGTCATGCCAGCGTACACTTAATAACTGTACGGATTACTTGGTCTTACGGACATCCATTTGGGATATGCACTCGCATCTTGAGTGACAGCGCCTGCGTTCGCAACCCCCGGTGTACTCAGTACATCCCGCTACACTCGACACAGGACAGCACTTGTACGCAGCATATCGGCGCTGCAGGTAACAATCGACACTTGTTGGTCACCTTCCGGCAGTGTTCTGATTGGGACCTAGACAAGGTGTCTACTATGCTTCGTACACGTCAGGTCACCTCTCCCAATCAGGATCTGACTCGAGATCGTCTTTTCTTTTGTACGAGTACGGAATACGGAGTCGACGTTCTTATCTACTGCTACACTATCTGCTAGGCATGGCGCTGAGCATTGTCTAAAACGGTCAGTCCCGACCTTTCCTATGGAATATTTGTTTCCCTTATTCAAGTTCTATTACTATCTACTTACGGATTACCTGCCTCATCTCTACCACTCAACGGTCGACAGTCGCCCACGTTGTGACCGCCCCTCTCCTTTCTGGTGTACGGTACCCCAAATATCTACCCACGGCATATTTATTTTCATTACAACCTATCTTCGTGAGAAGTTAGCTAACTCAAGAAGGAAGACCGGTGTGCAGACATAAACTCGCTGCGTCAAATCGTTGGATGTTTCCCCACGTTTTTCTGGGTCGATCCTACGTGGACGGCGCTGGGGTCGAGTTGTTCTAGAACTGTTCGTGCTATTGTTTGGGGATTGTCGAAGCAATCTTAATCGGGTGTATCGACCTGCCGGAAGGCATCAGGTCACTGCTGCTACCTATTCCCCTCATTTAGGCTTCTGCCGCGGGCGCCGGATCGAGCGACAGGCAACGTGGTGGCTATTTGTTGTTTCACTTACACGAGCGACGGGTACAGTCACATGGCCCAAATTACCCCGTCTATGAAGGCATCCAGCATCACTTGATCCTAGCGTTGCACGGTACCTCGGCCATCATCCGGCTAGGTACTCGTCATCTCTGGGAGTCGCAAACGGCGGCGTCTGAGTGTTTGTGAGCCGCCAAGGTCATTACGAGTAAAGAAACGCAAGCTCATCCATCGTGATGGAGCCAACACATACCCTGATACGCACGCTGGGCTTAGGTTCAGCTTCTTCCTTTTCACCGCCACTCGGTTCATGGCATGTGGTCTTTGGTGCATAGGTCGGGCCATCGCTCGGCATTTTGCCCTTTCTTCGACTTCGACAAACATCTTTATGGCGCAAATCTTCTAATACTGGCAACTACGGACTAGGTACGGATTACCTGGGTAGGCATTACCGGCCAGCTAGCGCATCTAACGAAGCAGAAAATACACCCGATACCAGCAACGTTGCACTGCCTGCATTCGACGGTCGACTCTTCTTTTCTCCTGTCTGATTTCGATCGAGCTCTCCCTTCCGGGATGCTCAATGGGGGGTCGTGTGACCCTTCGATCAGGGTCCTTTCTTTCTCTCTTTCTTTACACTTCACAAACGCGGCCCGAATCTATTGGCTACCCCATGAGTGGACACGATGGTACCATTCCAGCACGAATTAGTAACCAAGACTCCAAGGTTTGCGGTATCTGATCTGGTCCTGAGTGTGCAGCATGTTGCGTAGTAAGGAAAGCTCTATCTCGGGTAGAATGGTAAGACCACAGTCCTTGTTTGCATCCTCAGGAGCATCCCCAACCGAAATGTCTTCGGTCCGGCAAGCCCACATCAAACTTCCTCCATGACTTGACAGCTTACGCCTAACGCGGGACAACTAACAAGTATGCTCAATGCTCGCTAAGATAGCGTAGTAATTCACCTCGGTCGACTGTGCACTCCTACCGATTACCTACCTAGTTCGTTTCGTGTGGCACTCCCTGTCATATCGGCCTTGAGCTCGGCAGCGTAGGAACTACGATAATCCGCTTCGACATGCCCACTACTATTATATGTTTCTTCTGTTATTATTATTGTTACTGTTACTGTCACTAACTCTTTCTGCCATGTAATACCAGTTGGTTGCTTGGGCCAGGTGTGATCTCTGTCCACGATGCCGTGGTATCATCTGCTCATTTGACGTGCCTTTGCACCACAAAGTCCGGAATTCGTGTACGATTCCGTAAATGCATACAGATACCTACCTTCTTTGCAGAGTCAGGCTGGGACTCTAGGTAATTCCCCAACTTCAGGTAACATTGGGCGCTAATCAATTCCTTCCAAGTGCCATCAATGGTTGAACTCCTTCTCGTCACGGACTACAAGAGGGAACCAATTGCTTTTTCTTCTCTCCTTCCAGCTTCAGTTGATAGCAGGAAAGTCGGTACATACTCGCAACCTGCGGAATGCGTAGTGCCTGATGTTATGCACCCGAGCTGCATGCAAATTCCGAGCAATGCCTACCTAGATAGTAGGTCTTTGCCAACGCACAAGAACCGGTACGGCCTCGAAAAAGACCTAATCCGTCATGAGCTTTCATCTGCTCCGGTTGGTGATGATGCCCTTACGTTTTCGGATTGATCCGTTCTGGTCGCCATCTCCGTGGACATTCTGTTTGCATCATTGCGTGCGGTATGTTGTCTAGGAGACATGACTCTGCGGTGCTGGTGCCAGCTGGTGGGATATATGCGGTCTTCGGACTCCCTTATCCGATATTCTATAAGGTGACAGCTTTGCCGGCGGCATGGGTGATAGCCTCGCCTGGATGACCCAGTAGCACTGCGCAAGCATGTACGCAGTAAGGCTGACCCAGCTGACATCTAATATTGGATGTGACTCTGAATCCGCCTATTTGCGCGTAGTAAGATACTACCGATGAAATGCGAGTCGACGGCACCGATCGCTCATCTTTATCCCATTTATTGCTAGTTCATTGAGCAGATTCTGCTCTATCATTGAACAATACGGGCAAATAACCAGCCGCATCAACTGGAATTAAGTGCAGCGTTTCTGAGGTCGCGTCTGCTTTCCAGCTTACGTGGAAGTGATCCAGAGTCTACCAAAGAATGTCAGCGATCATGGGATCAAAAGCAACCAGTTAAATCAAGCTGCTATAGTGCGTCTTACCATGCATCATCTTCGGCATGTATATGCGTTCGCGAAAAACTTGGTGGAGTCGGTTATTATGTTGGAATTCGCAGCTTATGACGAAGGGAAATCTCAGCCCCTATTCCAACGATTTGCCGAAGAGTCAATCAGCCAGGGGCAAGATCTGTGCCTGGTATAAGCTTACAACATCTTTGCGCTTCTTGAAACTCCGATGCGCGGCAACTTTACCACTACGGTAGCTATGTCAATATCTTCACGCCCGAATGAGAGGTGAAAGGAGGCGATGTACGGACTATTACATCTTCATCAGCGATGTGACGACTCAATAGCTAACCAGCCGGAATCTTGCGTACCAATAGGTCAGTATGTTCAATCGGGCTACATATGGAATATTCCGCATGACGCACCTTTCAACGCAGCTACTCATGCCAGCCTCGACGAAACCGGTTCCGACGGATTGGTACTATTCGGAATGTTTCCAATCGCATGGTCCGAACCAATTATGGGGGACTTCGATTCACAAGCTGAGGTTCACGTCACACACTATCTTAACTCCGCTTTGCGTATGGCGGTCACCCCGCCTATTCCTCACAGCTGCTGTCTCGGATGTTGCCCTAGAGCAGCGATGATAATGTCAACAGTTACCGAGCTGTCATGCAGTCAAACGTATCAATTGATGTTAGGAGTGCTGAGATTGAACTCTCCTGGTCGTTGTTGCGGCAACAGACCAAGGAAGACTTTGCGCCATGCGTCCTTCATCCCCCGACGGCATGAGATTGTACCCGATGCCAGATCACATCGATAGTTCTTCTTCTGGGTCTCCTAACATGATTTGCCAACTGAAAGATGGTGAAACCTCTGATCCGGTGCAGTACCTGACACGATATGAAGGGTCTTCCCAGCTATGCTTCGGAAACGACCTCCCTGGACGTAGGTTACGGAAGTCATGGCGAAAGATTACGGAAGTCATGGCGAATGATTGCGAACTCCTCACCTCGAACAAGATCAAGCAAGGGTCTGTTGCGACCAATATGTGTGAGTTAATTTGTGTTGCCTGGATCCTCTGCATTTTATCTTTTGCATCTCCGCTCACACGACTCTTGCTTTTGCTTCTGCCGATGCTTGAATTTGCCCCTATCCATTCGTCACAAATTTGTCTTGCCTATAGCTGACTGCCCCATGTCCCGACACCTAGGGATTAATCTCAAAAGTGTCGGCAAACACGAAAGGGCTTATATGACCCCCACCCCTGGGTTCGCGATGTCCCTGCGAACGGTGAGAAATGGTGAGACCTGAGATCGGATATACATGCCCAATTTAGCAGTGGTCGTTGCTCTTAACGACGAAACACATGTCTCGATTCACTGCCAGTGCTTCCGTCGCCACGTGCCTGGTGGCCTAAGTGTTATAACCGGTTGCTGAGTGAATTCAGCGGTAGGGTTGTGACGCCCGAAAGAACGAATGAGGATGAAAGAGAGGAGCTTACGGACGTGAAGGCGGCATACTTGCCGCGCAGACACCACGAACGCAAAGCTATGACCGTGTGATTGGTTGCCTTCAACGTCTAGACTCGAGGGACTATCGCCTCACCGAGGCCTGCCTCCGGCCTTGAGGCTGGACAGCAGCGTGATACCCTTCAGGCAGACACAAAGTGGTCTATTTCGAGCTTCCTCGAAGTTTGCCATCGAAAGCCTTTCACATTCCAGCCTTCTCGATCTCGCGTGCGTATTCTGTGCCTGCGCCGCACATGGCTATACCGTATGTGTTAAGTTCTTAAGGTCCTGCTCGGAGTTTTTGAGCTCTGCCTATATACCTGGTTGGACAATTCTTACCTCGGCTCGCTGGCCTGCACATGTACCTTGATGTATCGTGAAGGTACTGACTGCAAAAGCCGCAAGGCGACCTGGAGGCAACGAGATTCTGACGTGGAATGGATCACAAGATGTCACCGGAGAACCCACGTGCTGACATCCGGGCGGAGATAGGAATTCTATAGAAGCCGAATCGAAGAGATGTGTAATATCAGGTGGTATCAAGGCAACCGCAATGGCGGGCTACCTGGCCTTGATGTGGTGAGCATTCAAGTCCTAAGGAGTCCAGATCATGTGCCTTCGATCGCGAGATCTGGCCTCATAACTGAACTGCGGCGCAGTCAAGGCGGGAGAGGACACGGTGTTATCTATCGGGTGTCTTGACTGGGAAGGCCATCGATCTTACCCGTGCCATCCGGTATACGTGAGATGCAGGTCAGATGACGAACGGGGGGTGTGAGGGACAATGGATACACGATGGGGACGACACGATGAACGCCTTGAATTAGGCGTCAACTCCTGACTAGGCAGGCGGATATCAGGATTGATGAAGGTACGAGGGTTGTTGTCCGATTAGAAAGCGTAGAAGCTTGTGGAATGAGGTGGAATGGTTTCGGCTGACGAGCCGAGGCACCCGTGATGATGGCGAAGAGGTGGCGACTTGGGCCATGTGAGTCATGTGGCGAAGTGCTTGACGAGGAGATAGTGTCTAGAATAGCTTCACGAGTATATGGAACTGGGTTAAGAGGTAGGGCTAGAAGTCGATAGATGAATGAGTTGCCGTAAGTTGACCGGGTTGTTGGCCTCATCCGTAATGTAACGTCTGTAGCCCAATCAAATCTCGTCGATATTGGACATGATATCAAATGCAATGTTCAGTCATATGGAACTTCATAACATTACTATATGATTTCTGTGAGTTCGTGAAGTTGGTCGTCGCTATATCTAGCTGAAGAATGTATGGAGCTCACCATAGTAGTAGTCATCCGTAAGCACTCAAAATCTTACGACAATCACCTGTTTGAGAGTAATCAGTAAGATGTTCCAAGTTGGGATACGTGAAATGATATCTACAGCTGAACGAATGGTATGGTTGACGACGCCCAATGCGAATTTAAGTGCGGTGCATCGCCAACCCCTGAGGACTCAGCCTCATGTCAAGGATCTTGTAGATGAGAATTTTGCGTGTTTGTTCTGGTATCGTGAATATCGCGAATGAAAGCCAGAAACTGTCTAACTGCGTGCGATATGTGTTGAATCCGTTTCATGGCCTTCGTTAATCTACGCTTACACGTATGAGATCGACATAACACCATCTCGAAATCAGTCTCCCGGGGTATCAAACACAAAACCTCAACTCAACCCCCTAATCAACAACAACAGCAGCCCCCTCACAAACACTCCCCTTATTAAACCACCTAACCCCCACCAAATTCCCCGTAACCCACCTCGCCGTCCGCGCATGCTCTGACCCAAACCCAAAAACATCCCCATCATCATCAAGCCGCATCCTCGTCCCCCACCCGTCCATCTCACTCGTCCAATACGCCGACCGTCCCTCAGCCAACGCCTGGAAAATCACCATCTGGTCCTGCAGATTACTATCCAGCGCCGCGGGCTGTATGACAGTCATCTCCCTCAGTCTCCCCGTAATCGTCTCCGCTATCTCCGTCGCGAGAGTTTCCACGGATTTCCCCTTTCTTGTGAGATTATACAGAAAGTCCCTTCCGCGCCGCAGACCGCAATCCGAATGCGCCACGGCGAGGACGTACATCCGTGCTTCATGCCCGCTGTCCTCTTCAACGACGAAATGAATAGGGGTATCCGGGAACGCGGCCCCGACCCGTGCCATCAATTCTGCTTTTAGGAGCTCGTGCATGGATTCTGGGACCACGATGGTGAGATCTATACGTGCGATCCCCTCAGGTCTAGTCTCGGGCCAGGGGGTGACGAGTTTAAGGGTTGTGTGTGGCCTTAGCGGGTGGAATTTCACCCATATAGAGCCATTTTGACTCGGGCCCATGGTCCAGGCACGGCTCTGCAATCTCCTCTCAACTACCACTCCAAACCTGTCTTCAAAGCTGGGAAGAAAGACTTGATCCAGATACTCGAACGAGGGGGAGAATGTCGGATTCGTACTCCCCTCAATCTCGAGTTCAACGGGTTCATTATTCTCGTTCCCCGCGTAAAGGAGGAACGGGAAGACCGTTTGGAAGATGAGCAAGGCGCTAGCCGCCGTGCTTCGCGGCGAGATGACGATTTTGCGCTCTTTGAGAGACGTGGGTGGGAGATGGGGGCGGAATTTTAGGGTTGGACTCCCGATGAAGAGGCCTTTTGTCTCGGCGGCGGTTATTTTTGCGAGGTATTGGAGGGCTGTTAGGAGTTGGGCGTTTAGGCCTGGGCTTGTTAGTTTGGGGGGGAGAAGGGGGGAAGTGAGGATGAGGGGGACGGGAGTGGATGAGGGGAAGGAGAAGGAGAAGGGCAAGGGGGGAGGGGATCACCTTTTGAACCGGGACGGTTCACGCGGATGTTGGTTATGCGAATTGAGGTTGTCGTTATGGCGGCGAGGGAGCAGGCTATGCGGACGAGTTGGCCGCCGCCTTCGCCGAGGGAGCCGTCGAGGGTTAGGAGGGAGGAGCGTTTTCCCATTTTGACCTGAGATCTGGTGGTTGATGATTACTGTTGAACGACACGGAGACGTATCTGGTTGTTCTACGAGAAATCTGAAGTCATATATATCAAAGTTTTTTATTTATGTCCATCTGTTTACATGGTTACGGATCTGGGTAATCGAGCTATTCTCAGTCAACTCAGATCTTCTTGCCGGGTTCATCGGCAGATGGCCCTGGATAGCGCAGTAGGTAGTCTTTGAGATCGAACCCTCTTCGACTTCTACAACAGGACTAGGACTGAAGCTATCACAGACCAATCGCTGTCTGTCTACCTACCAAACCAGGCGTAGAAAACCGACGGCAATGATTCATACGCATTCACTCCGTCCTCAACGTCTTTCACTCACGATGATCCATTATGAATCATAGAACGCTAGACAGGTGCTAATGCACACCAATATCCCTCCCCCACGATCTACGGAACGGTCCCTACGAGTTAATTTTGCAGTGCTAAAATCCTGCATTAGCACTGCCAATCTTACGGCCCGTCCTGATGCCTCTGGGGTAGAAATTAGAGTGCCAGCCTCTCGGTTTCATCCATATTCTATCTGAGGCACTTGATATTGCAGGCTGGGAAGGGGAGATGGTGTTTTGGAGATGGGATCCCGGACTCGTAGCATTGGTGCGAGTTTTCCGCCTTCTCTGATGAGTTTATACCCAGCCGCCGTACACTCACTTTAATTAGAGCCTCCTCACGATCGTCGCCGTCAGCGTCATCTTGACTCCTTGTGTTGCTGCCTTATGGGATTCCCGGCCCGACGATGACACCCTTAGTTCCTCTCAGACTGCCACTCCAACAATGAAAGCCTCCGAAGGCGACTGAATCCTCCAAAGACGAGTCGTATGGAACCCACGTGCAGCAGCAGTCACGCCTGCAGATATCACCACAATTTGACGCCTTTTCCTTTCAGCCACCACGTTTTATAAGCCTCAACAATTTCGGATGTGCGGAATCGGGCGAACCACGGTTTTCTAAAGAAGGGTCGGACATAAGACGCTAGGTAACTGTCAAGATCTTCTCAGGTGCAGATGATCGCCTTTTATAATCACGTTGTGTCGGGTGATCGGCGCTGAGAATGTGCGTGATGATGCCACCAAGACGGTCAGCTTCGGCTTCGGCTATATTTTTGGAGGCTTCGGCGGTTGAATATGGATATGTAACCTTAGTGAATTACGGCTGAGTCATCTACGTAATAGTATAATATCGAGAATATTTAGTTTACGGGTTATGACTTATGGCAGCCATTCTTCGTCTTCTCATGAACGCCACTGAATGCCGATGATCTATGTTTCTTGCGATATGCATTGGAGCTCATCTGCATCGTCGGCATATCTGTCGTTGCGCAAGTCATGCAATAATTGTACGGATTGGTGCAACATGCCCGATAACGGAAGCTGTGGTTGATTCAACATTCAATTTGTGAGTCACTGCCCCCAGGCTGTTGCATTGCATATTACCACAATGTTCCACCAAAAACGGTCGCTTAAGTGAGGCTGTGTAACCACCACCAATGGGATGAACGATCGAGATTTGTGCACTTACTCCTTCTTACTGAACATCAAACCAACCTCAACCGATTCCATCCGATCACAAACGGAATACCTATCGACTCTCCAGAGCTTCAGAGGCATCCAACTGCCGCAATGGCCCTCATGTGAAGCCCTGGTCAAACAGGGACTCAGCATCCCGTTCATGAACCACCATCCCTTCCCAAAGCCCTGGTACGACTTTTCGTATCGGCCTCGCCGCACAGAATGAGGCCGCCTTACCAAGCTCCTTCGACCACGGGATATCCTCTCTTGGGCGTGGCCATTCACACGGCATCCGTGACGAGATACACTACCTACCAAAGATAGTGCAAAAGCCACAGACAAGACACCAATATCCCATTCTCGTGACCGGGTCGATGAGTCGGGAATATCATCATACGGTCGAGACGGCAAAACTCGTATGTATTGCCACGTCCGTGCAATGCCCTCTCTAGGCTGCCGTCCACGATAAATGGGTCATTTAGGGGGTGTGTGTCCGTGGTTGAAACAATCGTCACGATGAATGGATCCCGTTGCCACATGCTGCTGAAAAAACGCAAAAACAAAAAAATAAGGCAACCGAGCCCTTACCTTACCGGGTGTTAGGTAGATATATGAAGTGTCCAAGGCAAACAGCTTGATCCACTCGTCAACTGCCTGCCGGGATGCATGTGAGGAAATGTGGTTAAGCCTCCTGCGCGGTAAGGAGTAGATATGTATGTTTGCCGCACATACATCGCTAGTACGATCAGACCATATGTACTGCAGGTACACATACGAGTACGGATTGGCTTTAGAGGCGGATGCCTGTCCTTTCGTACAACAAATACAGAATAACGTGGTACCTCGCCACCCTGGCAACGAAACGAACGGCTTCCTACATTCCTACCGCTTCTATGCGAGGAACCGATCAGGAAGGCGTCATCCCTACGATAAAACACCGCTAGGCCGAGAGAGATCAGTGCTGATGAAAAGTCTGCCTGTTCATTCGCCACCACCCTTACGGATCATACACCGACAAGGCAAACGACGATCGTGGCCACATTGTCTCTCACCGGTGAAGCCTCACTCGACGAATTATACTCGAATTAGCAAGGTGAGGGATTGCCCAGGAGGCTAGATTATGCTGGAAGAATCTTCGCCTTGTGGATATGTCTCATAATAGGTGCGGCATCCGGCGGCCTGGATTCACTCCCTTGTAACTCGTTACCCCTATTAGTAAACACGTGTCTTAACCCATGCCAAACACTATGTAACTCGCAAGCTCCCTACAATATTGCCTAGACGACGTCACCAAAATCCGTTCGCCCTTCGTAAGGCTTCGTTGTAGCGGTTGCCTGAAAATGAGAACCAGGTTATTCTCATGGAAACCTGGTCCCGGAACATGTCCCGTTTCTTGGTATGATAAACCTGTAACCGATTGTCACTGAAAACCCACATGTAATGACAGATCGTCTCGCTTGTGCACCCCCCTTCTCCCGGGCCGGCACCATCTGACGTAAATCTCTGGCATGTACACGAGTCCTCATGGGAAAGACAAGGCGTCCATGCTAGGGGGTATATCATAGTAACCCGGGTTGTATTTATACACATTCTGTGAACAATGGGGCTGTTATGTTACGACGAGTGTGACACTGCCTGCAAACGGAATCAATATTGACGCGCGGGAAAGAGATATGCGCAGAGCCGAGGGAGGAAACGTGTGTGTACTCGCATCGATCTGTGGGCAGCCTTCGTCATATCAACTCCAAACACTCAGTCCAGCCACACATATCCGCCAGGCGTTCACCGGAAACTGTACTCGTAGTATCAAAGCCAACAGTTGTCAAAGCGTGGGTCCGGGCGTGTATTTTCTATGAAACATAATAAGGTCTATTTGTATCATAGGGCTTAAGAATGGAATTGGGAGCCAACTCAAGTGTTGGGGTAAAGTACTTGGACGTTAGTGATAGGGCGAAGGGAAAGGGAGCTGATGCAAAGGCCAACTGAAATCTGGTCTCTGCAACCCTAGGGCTGGTATGTGGTTGGCAGAGGGCACATATGGCCGTGCTGGGTGATGTAATGGTAGTTTAATAATGCAACACAAAAATCCGTGACTGTCCCAAAGACCCGGTGGAATAGGATAGGTAGGGAATAAACCCATGATGTTACGCACAGTCGCAGTACATAATGAAAAATATTTCTTCAAAATTCGCTGTTGCGATTCGGGGAGATGAGACAGGCAAATTCAAGGCAATTGCTCTGCTTGGGCTCGCTGTGATGTGCGTTGGCCAAGGGAATATCGAAAACCATTAACTTGTTGGTTACGCGCCTGGGAACTTACCCCATACTACTATTCCGTAGATCGTCGTGTCTGGCTCGGGCTTGAATGGTGACAAGTACGCGTCTCTAACGCGGTTATTGTATGTACACTTCGTATCGGTTAGGGGTAGGTAAGAAATAAGTAAGAAAGTCGGGAAACGAGCAGCTGGCGCCGTGTACTCAGCTGGCAAACAAGGATCATGTCGTCGCTCTCCTGATTGTTCGAAATACGATATCAAGGGTACCGAGGTAGTGTGGTGTTATTCGTAGAGATCGTGGTGCCTATCACTTACAGATCATTCATTCCCAATTAGACATCAGGACTTGGCTTACCGGCATACTCCCAGTCTGATAGACTCGATCCTTGTTTGAGATCTTTAGCGTCGAAATCGAGAATAGACCAGCCCTACTGGCCACCGCAATTGTTGCTCAGCAGACCAGAATCTGCCCACTAACTTACCACCAAATCTGCGGACGTTTTCGTCACTCCAACTTGCCTCATACAGTCCTGCAGTCAACACCACATAGCAGGTAGGCCTTCATTTTGGCCGCCACAACGAGGCCTCCCGCCAATTGCCTGACCGAAACTTGCTCGAGACTCGAACCAAGAACGTTCAGCCGATGCCGCCTAACCGCCATAGGCATATTGCCCAGACCCCAGCATGCGTCTCCTGAGCGGCAGTCACGTAAACGCCGTGCTCGATTGGATCATGGCGATCCGTACCTCTCTAAGACCTGCTCCCTGTGTTATTGTTGCCTATTCCACAGGACTTTCTCTTCGCAATACGCCAGGAGATCCTAGGACATGAGGATGGAGAAACCGGGCTCGAAATAGGCACGGGAACGCGGAAACCAAACCAATTTGTCTGTAAAAGGGCCGCGGCGTGATGGCATTTTTGCACATAATATGCTAAAAATTTGACTGGGCGACAAGATTGCCTTTGGGTAGCAACGGTAATAGCTTTGGGCACTCCAGGGACCTCTAGTATTATTCTTTCCATTTCTCCCCAAAACAGAGGAGGTGCCAAAGCTGAGTAGCATGGGCTTTTCTTGGGGGCTTGCATGATGTTGATAATACTATATGCCCTGCTGATGTAGGCGTTCAATCGTTATCTTTGACCGAAAAGGAAGACGAAGGGAATCTGGCATGGATTGGAGATGAAGGGACTTATGCGGCCGCGCGCTAATTCGATCGGGACTTTTGGGAGCGTGACAGGATTGGTAAACCGTAAGATGACCGTTCTTGAAGACGGCTGTGATATCAACCTAGCCAGGCTGTCTCTATGATAGGCCAGTGTCCTCGACACCTCGCGAATACTCTCGAATTAGTCATCGGTGTCGTGCTCCCAACTATCGGAGAGATGGACCCCTCGGAAGCCAGAAGCTCTGAGTGATACAGAGTTGTGTTCAGGGATGAACGGACTGTGATCCTAATGGTCTGAGTGAAGCAAATCAAAAATGATAGATCCATCTCTATTGAGAAGACTGGGGTTCAGGGAGACCTGGTACGAAGTAGTCATCGTCTGGGGAGGGGGAAGTAGGGGGTGCATGACTCGGTTGCGTAATCCTCCTAGTTGACACTGTGGATTATCTCGTGCCTTATGCTACCAAGGTACAAAGCAGGCAGCAGTTTTTCCAGAGATGCCGTCGAGACTCGAGACTACCTGATGCTACAGCATCATTCGAGTCTCATCAATTGGAAGGAAAGGAGGCAACCAGGCTAGTTCGTGTTTGTTGACGGTTCCCACATTCAATGGGCCACAAAGCCAGAACAAGGGAATAAGGCGTGAGTGTCAGTTGTCAGCCACCATCGGACTGGATGGTATACTCCTTCTTACACAGGGGATCGTTGATGCGGTCATCTCGTTCAATGCCTCTGAAGGAAGTCGTATCATTAGCGGTTCACCGAACACAGGCGGTAATACAACCATCATGGAGGGGGGTTGTCGGCTCGTGTTGAAGCCAGCTGATTATGTGGTGGCGAAAGATTTGCTCGAACTCCGCCTCACCCTCAGGGGTAAGGCAAGGGTGAGAAGTGCTTGCCATAACGTAAGGAAGGTAGTATGTTTGCCGATGATAACCAATTCTAAACAAACTGGATTGCCTTGTTGCGACTCACCAGAATCCCAGGAGCCATTGAGAGTCTTAGGAAACAGTGACCATGACGATTGCATCGATGTCATATCACATACGCCGCCATAGGATGAACCTTCTAACTACCCGATCATCTTGTGGGATGGCCTTCGACAAAGCCCAGCGCCAGAGTCATTGTCGAGCGCCTTGAGGACATGAGAGTTGATAGGATGTCGACAGGCCTGGTAGTCGAACCCCTGAGTAACCCGTACCTCATGTGTATCTCTCGGTTATCAACGCATAAGATTTGCCTTGCCGAGTCGACAACGCCTTCACTTTGCGTGACCAGAACTCGAGCTGGCCGAAGCACTGCATTCCGTACTCGCCCATCAATGTCATGGCAACGCATCGGAATCCGCCCACTTCCTTTTGTCAACGATCAGTGCTGTTCCGAACTGCAGTCGGCGGATACTGTCGGTGATGACGGTGATTCATCGGAATGGAAATGCGCCTCTCGGAAAGACATCAACATGTCTGATGCCAGCTGAGAAGTAGTAGCTGATGTGAGGATATCCGTAATCGTTAATTTATTCTACAATGCATTTTGGACGGAAGGCAAATACTACCGGGAAGTGAAGACTCCAACTGATTGGATAGTGGTAAATCTTTCAGCCTATCCATGCCTCGGCTCACTTCATCCATTCGTCGGAGTTCTCCGAAGACGCGGCAATGTGAATTCTCACGACAATAACGTGTTCTGAAGAATTCTTCACATGGCGAGAGTCGGCAGCAACCGTTGCGATCATGGCAATAGCCGTCGATGGTAAGGCCACTCATCGGACATTGGATGACGAGCTCTCGAATCTCGCGACCAAACACGCAGAGATGGACATGTGGTCCTTTTGAAGTAATCCGTAGGTAGGTGGCATCAATTCCTAGCTGCCTTGCAAAAGCTGGTAGGAGCCGAGTGCACTTGCCGAAAACCGGAAAGACGGCAACAGTAAGGAGAAGAAGTTGGGAAGGAAACTGCACTCAGGTTTTCGGCTGGCTGAATGTCGATGCTGGGCATGCTATAATACTTATAAGCCATCGATCTTCTCCTAGTATTCCGTCCTAGTACCAGTTTCGTGGTAGGAAGACATATTCCACGTGGGGCGCTCGCATGTAAGATCGATGATGTATCACGGCCTGATAAATCAACGGCGAAGACGAATTGAATTCATGATATACGAAGTACAGATCTGTACGGGTTATTTCCGCAGGTGATCCGTGAGTACGGAATACGGCTCAGGTGCGGCGGCAACGATGTCAGACTCGGTTAGGTAGTGTGTACGGAAAAGGCATAGGCAGGTTTTCTGGAAGAGTCTGGTATTATTCCGGGCGGATATCATCCTACGGATTAATTACCTAAGCTAAGCAACCGAACTCCAGTAATCCGTAGTAATCCGTAGGGTTCGTTGGGATCCCGTGATTTTTTAGGCACACGGAAGTTGGTACGAAATGGGTACGTATATTATGACGGAATAACCCGACTGGAGCGGGCGGATCCACCGCCAGTTAACGTGGGCGATGCTTCCATTGGTGATCAATCGCATTCGCATCGCGAACTGGTCGTAACAAATCGGTCTCCCCAATACAAATTCGGCCAATGGCAGACCCAGGTCGGTAATCCGTAAGAGAAGGTGCCTCCATATTGCCTACGGAATGCCTACTTTTGTGCGTCTTTGCTGGTTGGAAATAACTTCACTCTTACATACCTACATGTATTGTAGCCCCGTTCCCCGTTCCCCATGAGGCTCGGGGGTCCATACCTGACGCAAAGCCTTATCTGAACCCGTTGGCTCTTCCCAATATATAGAACATTTCGCAGTTCACCTTTGAGTGGCCGCTGGCCTTGCCCCGAACATCAAGCGCTTGTCTACCTGTCATCAACGAGTCTATTCTCAGGCTGAGCATCGGTCCTACGGAATACTAACAGAGTAGAGTCAAAGAGTGCTCATACATCGTGCACGGGCTTCGGTGAAAGCATTGCACTGCCTTACCTTTTGCGCCTTCTCACATGGTAGGATGCCTAGTTTTGTGGTTTCTGACATTCAATGCGCCTCTCGACAAAGGGACAGCAGTAGGTTTCATGGGATATGGACGACTATGTCATTCTAAGATCAAGAATCTTTTACATTTACGCTATATGCCGGTATACGGAATATGGACAGATGCGCCTCAAACCAGTTTATATCATATCGTGTGATGGCCATCGTTCTACATCCGCCAAAATCCGACTCGGGTAACTTCGACTCGGGTAACTCGAACGACGGCGACGTGGACGCGCATCAGAATTGTCGGTTATTGATGGCATTACAGATCAGAATCGAGGTCGATTTCGTCGAAGATCGACTGGCCCGCGATTCGCTGGATATCAAAACATATCGTGGAGAGCTCAATAATTCGAGACGAGAATGCCGGACCGGGTTTCCGCGTTGGGTTTAGTGCAATAATCAAGGCATGGATGGAATTGCGAGCGTGCAAAAGCAGAAAAGAGGACAATCAAAAGTATGAGAGCTTCTTGGGTTCGGACGATCGGAAAAATCTCTAAAAGTTGATGAATTTGGGAATACCTGGTATCTGGTGAAGAGGGGGCTCACGGGCTGGTCCATCTATGAAGTCCAATTCTGGTCCGCGAACCAACTGCGGCTCTGCGGGCTCAAGTACCTAAGTACATATCTACCTTCGTACATGTATGCAGGCTACCAGATGAAGAAAGGGCAACTACAAGATTCGCGCACCCTATCCTATTGGCGCCCCTCTACCTAAGGCTTGTACAGCCGCCCGTCACTCGCCAACCGCACCTGATGAGCCAATAGTATTCGCACACCTTACCGTGTACATAACCCGTACTCTACCTAATGTACTAAGTACTGGAATGGACTCAGTGGAGCACCTAGGTATCCAAAGTGGACCTACCGCCTTGGAATGTTCCTACCTACCTACCTACATAAGATATAATCGGCAGGTACTACCTAGGTAGGTGGGTAATGTAGCTACTTGGTACCTACTGTATGTGTATCGTTTGTACTGGATGTCGGTCATATCGTAGGTAGGTACCTACCTACCTAACCTAGGTACCGATGCAAATATACAGGCTCCCGGGTGGTGGGTCATCAGGTACCTGGTAGGAAGCTGTCCGCGGACAAGTTGAGGTCAACTTCAGTCTGCACCCATGCCCTTTTCACCGAAATCATATATATGGGAACTTCTTCGACTTGCAAATGTCATTTTGAGCAAGCACAAGAAGTTCTGGCAAATGTGTAGAGTCCGGCCACAACTCATGCACAGACAACATCCACAGCTCTGATTACAGCAGCTCAATGAGAAAACGGACCCATCATCGCTTTTCAGTCCTCTCATACTTGTACAATTTGTCACGGCATCCGCTCGCCCAACAGACAGGAGCACCATTCCCTCACTCAACAATCAATACGGGGCACAAGAAGCATCTTGTTACATTCCCTTGTCTCCTGAGACACGGCTCTACTTCTGACCGACTGTCGCTGAAATAATTGTTTTTCGATCTTTCACTTCTTCGCCGACCTCTAGACGGCCCCAGATAAATCATGCCTGACCCACCAAAAGGAGCCCGTATTGACACCTCGTTCATCAACTTCATGCGTCAGCAAGCACGGCTAAGTTGTCCGTATTGTGATGTACGGTGTCCCTCAGACGAAAAGATGCGCGAACACCTTACCGCAAAGCACGCCAATGAGATCGCCGGGAAAGATATCAGCACCATCATCAAGCGAATAAAGGAAGCAGGGTAAGCAATGATTCTAGAGCATGCCACGGCCACTCCTGCATTTCCGCAAATGATCCGACTAATGCGCGCAACAGAAGAGATACCCCTGGTCCTTCGACCCAGGCGGCTGAACATGCAGCCACACAGGGCAGGGCCCAATCAAATAGTCAAACGAGACCTGGACGGTCAAGGGCTCGGCAGCAGAACAATGTCACGCCAGACTTTGATTTTGTTCCACGGAATACTCAGCAGGGAAAGCTATGGAATCCCGAGGAGAACACGCCATCATCATCTCGGATGCCCAAGGCTCCCATGCCACACAAGGAAAATGATGCGCCTCAAGAAGCGGAAGACAGTGAGGTGCTTAAGCTCACGAAGGAACCCGAAACGCGAGCCATCAGTCAGGAGCAGTTGGTCGCTGAAGTTAAGGGCATCTACGCCGGGCTCATGATGGTCGAAGCGAAATGCATGGAGGTAGACAACGCGCAAGCCTCGCAACACGACGCCGAGTTGAGTAGCAAGCAATGGCAAGCCCTGATAGCCCTGCATCGGACCCTTTTGCATGAGCATCACGACTTTTTTCTGGCTTCTCAGCATCCCTCGGCGAGTCCCGCTTTGAAGCGGTTGGCTTCCAAGTACGCCATGCCCGCTAGAATGTGGCGGCATGCCATTCACAGCTTCCTCGAACTTTTGCGCCATCGGTTGCCGGCATCCTTCGAGTACATGCTCACCTTTGTTTACATGGCGTATTCTATGCTTGCCTTGTTGTACGAAACCGTCCCAGCTTTCGAGGACACCTGGATTGAATGCCTCGGAGATCTTGGAAGATACAGGTAAGTCTACTGAGTTGGTCTAGTCTACGGAGTGCAGAATCCTCTAACAGCGGCCCGCAACAGAATGGCGATAGAGGATGATGACATCAGGGATCGGGAGGTCTGGACGTCGGTCTCGCGTAGCTGGTATTCCAAGGCTTCAGACAAAGCGCCCACAACGGGGCGTCTGTACCACCACCTCGCCATTCTGGCACGCCCCAACGCGCTTCAGCAGCTCTTCTACTACAGCAAATCGCTGTGTGTTCCCATCCCTTTTGCTTCGACTAAAGAGTCTATCATGACCCTTTTCGATCCTATTTTTAGCAAGAATGGGTACCAGCATGCGCGCCTAAGTCCTGTGGACACCTCGTTTGTCAGGGCGCATGGTATTCTGTTCAGCCGCGAGCATGTCGAAAACAAGCATGTTGACGAGTTCCAACCGGCTGTCCAGCAGTTCTTCGACCTACTTGATAGCCACATGCGTCAAGCTGATAAGCGCTGGCTCGAAGCGGGTTACCACATTGCTATTGCTAACTGCTGTGCCCTCTTGTCATACGGAAAAGAAGATAATGTACTCATGCAACTAATCCAGAACCAAAGCGATGATAACCAGACCATGGACTTTGAATTCAACGACCTCACGCCCTCTGAATTTTTCACAGACGCTGTTCAACTTGCCATGGGAACCCACAAAGTTGTATTTAACCGACGGGCTGACAATACTCTGCCCTATACTCACGTTGCGATGGCATTCATGTTCCATCTCTCACGGATCCCCAACGCTCTACGCTACCTCGACCGTTATTTCCCGTGGGAAGCGCTAACCTCACTGCTCAACGAACTACTCGAAGACTGCACAAGCTACGAGCAAATCCTGAGAGACGACTTTCCGAGGGAGGACGACGTGCCGCCGCATCCCTTGCCAGAAGACTTTGCCCTCAAGGGCCTCGTGTTTGTCGACAAGTATTTCCCCAACGACTGGTTCTCGGACAGCAAAATCGATTACGACGAGAGGTATTTCGAGAAGCCATCCATGGCTAACGTCCGAAAGGAAAGAATACTATGGCTCAGCCACAAGGTTGCTCAATGCGGCACAGGCTTGACATATGACAGGGATACAAATCGATTTGGCGTATCACCCGAGTATGAAGCCTGCCGGTGAGACTCATCCCATTTAAAAAAGGAGTCAGTCGGGTTTAGGAGCGTGTTGAGTGAGGCGCATGGGGGAGGAAGAGGAGGCAGAGGAGGCGTCGCCGCGTTTTATCGTTACATCTGGGTTTCCGCCGCGAACGCGTTAATTCTATTCAGTTTGGGCCGGAGAACTAATCAACCTGTCGAGCGGGTGATATCGTGACGAATTGTACACGGTGCGCGGGTTTCCCCTTCGTGGCGCATCACCTTTGGAACTTGGAAGAGCTTCGGCGAACCGTTTCACGCCTATGACCGGATTCCACACATCAAAGATCAAATCACCACACAAGGTATGGTATAAAACCTTGACAACAACCGCTTCAGGGCCATGGAGCAATTCGAATGTCGAGGAGGGCCGCATGCATGGCTCGAAATGGCAACAATGGGCGTCTCACGTGAGAAGAACATATGTGCCATTCGACCACCTCGCCAAACCCTCCACCAGCAGTAGTCGTACCGGTTACGACGGATTACTTGCTGGTCTTCCAAACCTGGCGGTTGACGTTCGGACCTTTTCAGCCTGAGCCATACCAAGTTCGTGCCCCCTTGATTTCAGGCACGAACGGGAATCCCGATGCGCTGACCACATCAGCTCAGCCATCCTATGCCATCAGGTCTAATCGAGGGGCTCAGAAAATGACTGAATCCCAATCCATGGTCCGACCACGTTTCAACGATACTTTGTCCTGTACTGTCTTGGTTTGGTATATTATACTACGGAGACGGTCACACGTGGATCAAGAAGTCGTCGCAGCAAATCTACCATCTTAACAGAAGCTACCATAAACCCGCAACAAAAGAAAAAAAAAGTTAAGAAACAATTCGACAGAAACCAACATATCATCCGCGCAACAAACTACAGAAAATCAAAGCTCAAAGTGCAACCATAGTGATTAGGTACCTAGGTAAAATGGAAGAGAGGAGGGAAGGAAAACGGGAGATAGAAAAAGGAAGATTCAGAAACCCGGGGTGTCCGCTCTCTTTTGTTTGTATTTGCTCCTTTACTCTCTGATGTGTTTTCACGATCAGAAACGGAGACTAAGCTGCCACCTGCGAGCAAGCATTTGTGGCATTTTTCAGATCGCTCTGAAGGAAAGGGGCGATCGTAGTAATAGGGAGTCATGTCTACGAACTACATAAGAGTGTGCACCACTTCAAACTACCTACTCACCTAGCCTCATAGACCGAATTAAAAACAAAACAATCATTGCTACTGACTAACTACCACCTGTTATCGCCTTGACTGTGCGACCTGTTTGCCAATAGGGGAACCGAACCGACGACTCCAATATCCCGCCCCCTTTTCGCCAAGTCGGAGGTTGAGCCAGAGATATCGCGACTTCTCTATCAATCTAATCTATCGATTACCTATCTACCTCCGACGATAATCTTTCCGACGTACATACTTCTCGGGACAACCTCTTAGATTCTCCGTTTCGGCGAATCTCTTAATGGTGGGTATCGGGACTCTTACTCTATCGAGCACACCATTCCATCTCGTGATGCGGGGAAGCCTTGTGATCCCCCTCTTCTACTGATGCCACGTGTAATCCCACCGCCTCCACATCTGATAAGTAGAGGGTTGACTGTACGGAGTATTATTCTGATGGAGCAAGAGAGCAATATTGAGCAAGATGTCGCTCATCTAAGCGACGAAGTAACGTGAAGGGAAGTCGCTTGCACTTTACCACGTTGCATTTTACCATCCGTTCACATGCAACCGAATACGGCAATATCAGCGCCTCGTGAGGCCACTACGGGGCTGACTCTTTCAGACGAGGCGCGCGGTAACTCGTATGCCTACGTGCGGCTGTCTGATCGTACAGTAGATCGAGGCTCTAGACCCCTATGTAAGTCAGGTAGGCAGTCGAAGCCTTTCGGGCACGGTCGTCAAGAATAGTACTCGTGCAAATAAACTTCAGGCATCGATAGCTCCACCGAGAGCCTCAAGGCGACGATGCACTTCAAGCGCATGAGTAACTACTTTCGGTTCAGAGACGTCGGGCTTGCCCAATGGTGGGCACCCACAGCCTGCGGAGATAGGCAGGTATCCTGCATCTGCATCTGACAAGGTAGGTACGGACCGATATGGTCGCAGTAAGGCAAACGCTTCTTGCCTCAGGCAGCATACCTACCTACTCACACCATCGTATATTTATATATGAGCGCTCATTAATATCCGCGGTATTACCGCGAGGTGAGGCAGTGCCTCGTATAGAATATTTTCGTTCTTGTGTTCTATATTTCTCGACTGGTCATGCGGTTCGTTCTAGAAAACTCATGTTTGTCGTTTCTAGAAAATCGTAACACGTGCGTGCCTGTTTCAAGTATGTATCTGACAAGAGTTGAATTTTCGTCGCGCGGCCCCCAAGTTCAACCCGATGCAAGTGTCCCCCGCAGCAGTTCTTCAAAATGTTACATCAATACCCCTCCTTGGTATTATACCCGGTCACCGATGTTACATTCTATTCAGGGGTGTTTGTAAGATGTGCGGAGCAACGGTACTGCTGACTAGAAATGTACTGCTGTAGGTAGTTGCCTACATAGGTAGTGCATGTGACTGAAAGTGGAAGCATTCCAACAACCAGGTTATAAGCCGTAGGAAAGTGTACTTTAGAAATGACGTGGGCGCGTTGTCCACTCGGACTAGTAAGACGTAGGTAGGAGCGTCGACAGATCAGTGCTTCCACTTTCATGTATAGATCATCCTAGAAGAGCACATTCACAGCCTTCGGTAGATAGTATTAATAGGCAAGGCAACCGCCTAGTTGCGAGGTTAGAAACCTGCGAATCCTTCCATTGAGGACCCTGTTGGTACAACCGGCTCTAACACAAGTTAGGTATTGATTACCTAGCGAAATACGCGCCCAACCATTAATCAACGGCACCTATATTACTGGGCACTTTACCACCCAATTCGGCGGCCTACCTAACTCGCTGCCTTATATTATAATAAGGCAGGTGGATAGGTATTCGGTTGTTGTCGCTCTACGTATGTAGGCAACTTGTCAATGGGGGTTATCGACCTATCATCACTACCTCCTGCTATAACTGATGTCCTACTCGCCCGGTCCAACAGTTCATGGTGCAGCCTGCTGCAGCGTGTCTATACTTACCTACTTTAGAACTAACAAGTCAGCTCTGCCCCGTCGTACCTATCTTGAGCAGTTGGAAACGATCACATGTATCACCCCGCCTCAACTGGTAACCTACCTTACGGATAATAACAAGGCTCGATGAGTATTCTATTCGTAAGTTCATAATAGGTGGGAATAAAACAGGCAGCTGGAGGCAGTGTCCAAATTAATTCGCCAAACGCAGACCATCTGATATAGGTCTACGACCTACTAACCGCTCTAATAGCGATCGAGGCTAATGGCGCAATCTTCTGGGGTGCTCCGGTGATGCGGTTGCCTTAACACTCTCATTTCGATTCGCATCCATTATGGAGTGTGCCCAATTGGAGGATCTTTGCACCCATGAATTGCGATCATATGCACGACATCGCAACCAATTCTATTCGTGGGTTAGGAATCCATAGTGTGACTTGACTCCGAAACTGGGGGTTTTCATGGCAGTTTAAAACCCCCCTGTCAGGTACTCCATGATGATTTAAAAGCATCCGACGGATGGTCACTGTCGCATGGCATTTTGAGACAGCCAACCTAGCGACCGAATTTCTACTTTCGGTCACGCTTTCGAACGCCTTATTGGCCTACAACCCGGCACATCGATGCGCCGGCCCTTGTGCCCACCAGGAGTCGACTGACCACTCAATTGAATGGCTTAATCACAACTCCAAATCACAGGGCTCCAGGCTGAACACCGGTCGCATCGTGGGGTCGGCGAAACGCCCGTGTTTCCCAAGTCAAATTCCATTCTTTGTGCGAACTGAATTTGTTCTCAGACACCTGTTTCGGATGCCTCGTTTTAGGCCTCCAGAGTTGAGAGACCTTCGTGCAGACCTTGAGACAAAAAAGTCTCGGTGCCATTACGTACGAAGTAGTGGATTTTGAGTTTCTTTCAGGGGTTGGTAGTGATTCGGAATTCCACCGTGCTTTTAACCATCAGGGGTGCCATGAGGTTCTAGTAGGTCGGTAATCTGTATGGATACAGATACCTCTGTGTCTAAGATTCCCAGTTGAGACTTTAGCAGGTTGCCTTAATCTTAGCTCGTTGCCTTGCGGCAAATAGGTACTCGTACGCAATCGCAATCCAAAAACCACGCGGTACCCTGGGGGTACTTACCTTGCTAGTTCACTCCGTAGACTGGCAGATGGGTGGTTCCGTTCTCCCGGGAGTACTATTTTGCGGATGGACGCCGATGTCTCGGTGAGAGACTCCTTTTCGGGATCGCCCCCTATACCGAGATGGGATAGGCGCCTCATTGCAATATTTGCCGGCCGGCAGCCGACATGAAGGCAATCAAAGCCACCCAATATGTATCGCGATTAGTAGTCAACCGATGTCATGAATCCCCAGACCTAGAAGTCATGACTCGTTCACATTCGCAACTAATTTCGGTTAGAAAGAAAGACGACAGTGACTTGTTTGCCTTAAAGTCAATGTCGAATCGTCGATGAAGGCGTCCACGTCCTAGGTACGACAAAGGATTCCGGCATGGATGACGGTGTAGGGCTGCGGTGAGCGAAGGTCTGGTCGGTCGCCTGCTCACTTCAAAGGACCCCTAAGTCCGAAAAGGAATAGTAACCTTGTCCTACGATAAGATGCGATGACCTTTATCGCGTCATCATCCTGGACAATTGTAGGTCGAAGATGAGCGTCATCATCCTTGACAATAATTGTAGGACGAAGTAATACGCGCCAATTGAAGATGAGCGTCATCGTCCTTTCTGTAACGGGTTGCAACAGCTTGCACCACATTGTCTGCCGTGAGGGGACACAGGCCTTGTTTCCCGTTGAATAAGAAACACGGATCGCGTCATCTCAGCATCATCTTGCGCTGTGCACATTCCTGACAGGTAATTTCGCATACATATTCGTACAGGAGGAATTTGGATGCGACGACATGCAAGGATTGGGTGACTCGCGATTCCATGGCCCCCAACATCATGTCGATCGATCAATATGGCAACGAATGCGCACGCGAGGTTATGATGATCGTATTCCAACATGCATGATTCTTACTCCACGAGTTCAGGCAATCGGCAAGTCCTGCTTTGCGATGAGATCAGCTTCAGCCATGTGAAGCGTCATTGGTGGCATGCCGGTAAGCAGGCTGTGGTTCATGCACCAACTTCTCGGTATCAAGCCTCAAGGCTCATGGCATGCAGAATGCGGGGGGCCGAGAGCCGCGGTCCTTCAGCCGTGTCCAGGAAAACCCGGATGGAAGGAAAAGGCAACACCGAACTGATGTCAGGTATGGGTGTTACAGTAACACCGTTGCCTTGGTTGCCTGTGGAGATCCGAGTGACATTACCGATCGCAAGGTGCTGCGTGCGTGCCACAGCTGAGACCAGGTCTCTGGAGTATGCGCCGGTCATCCTTCTGGTGGGAAGGCAACGACTTGATCGCCATCACCATCATCGTCATCATTATCTTTGCGCATTTATGCGAGATTGCTTCCCTTTGACCGAGGTGCAACAGCAGCGTCGGTGTTGTGTTGTGGCTTAACGTAGCCTTTCAAGGCGTTCGTTGCAGCACGTAACGTAACGTGACGTTGAAAAAGAAATTGATTCTCTTGTTGGAGATGGAGGCCGGGAAGAACTTGGAGAAGGACTTCTTTTTTTAATGTCGGTAGGCCGTGATGGTGATATTGGTTGCCACCTTCATCCTGCGGGCTGGCAGCTGTGTTGTGGAAAAGAAAACGGACTTCCAGGGGCGATGGTCCTTGTTCGGCAAGAGGCTTCAGAGCTGAGGCATATCACTCGCATATTGCCTTCATATGGAGGTCTTGCGGATTCCGTAGAAATTGTTTGAAAGTGAATGCGCGATGTCTTCCTTCAGATGGGATTCGCATCGCGATCATGAGGTGGCCATGTTCACAATCCAAGTGGCAGAAAGATCAGAAGGAAGAAGCTGACGGGACAGCCAGGGGACTGGTCACTTTAATAGTGTGGTTGGGCACCAACAAAAGCACGTAGAATCATCTAGTGCCCAACGGATACAAGTGACCTACACGCTCAAACCAGGGCGAACGCGTAGAGAGCGTACGTACGTACCGACCACTGTAAGACTACCACGCGGCATCTGACACGTAGCAAGCATCCAAGTCGTCGCTAACCGCGTCAAGATCTCACTGCAATCTACTTGATTGCTTTTTGCGACAGCTCGGGTGGGTCGAGCGGCGGGTTTTCGCCCAGTGAGAAGCTTGAATGTTCGCGATGCGGTATGGTGGTTAGAGGGGCTACGATCCGGGACTGTACGGATTACATGTGGTGAGATCTCTGGGGGCAGATGTCCGCCAATGAGGTGCTGTGCTGTGGACTGATCATGCCGCGGAGTTGCTGAATCTCTCATATATATTGAGCTCGCTAGATTTGCTTTTTCAGACGCGATGGTCGATGGGATGCGTTTTCTTCTTCTTCAGGAAGTCGAACAGGGGGGCTCCTTCCTTAAGATGACGCCTAGATCGCGACGATGGTCAGGAACGAGGCAGGCTGAGATGCAACTGCGATCAGATTAGGAAAGTGTATGAGTCGCGTGACATCATGTCGTCTTTGAGAAGAAGGTGCGCTCATCATCGTCCAGGGGTTGCACGTCCGTTGCCTAGCCAACACTCAGCCAGCCAGGAAACGACTGCGCATTTCGTATGTTCTCGACCATTTCCGGTACGGTAGACCGGGCGAGGCCATGAGCGATTGACCTAGAGGATCATAGGGAAGAAGATTCAGCAGTAACTAACATTGCGCTCTTGTGATCAGTGGTGAGTTTGTACGAATGCCTCGTGATGCGATGTGCTGTTTACTACGAGATGATCCCCGTGGAACGACGAATCTTTCAAGACTTGTGACTTTTCTTTGAAGAACCTAACAGGTAGCATTTGAGGCCCGCATATGGACTATGTCGGCTGAGCGGTCAAAGGTCTGAACCGGGCGCTTACCTTGGTGTTGAGGTTACACAAAGGGTCCGAGGGGACGGAAACGAAACCACTTGATCGCCATCGTCTACGCAGGAACAAGAGCCGAAACGAGAATACAACACAACTGATAACATCAGTATCGCAACAATTATCTTCCAGACTTCATCCATTGAGTTGACGACACGTTGGCAGAAAAGAAGATCGCCAACTCGCGATCATCGTTGTTTATCTCTGCGTTGCCCTGCAGATCCCGCAATCTAAAGGCCCTTCAGCTCATATCAGTGACGAACTATTCGCAGCGACCCATCAAACAGGGGTTACATAAAAAGAGGAACAACACAAAAAATAAAGATTAGACTAGATTAGCACCTGCATGGCCCTATATTAAGTACAGTACATGATCATCACAAGACCAAACCTTTTTCTCACCACGATGCACGGCACGGCGCGGCGCGGGACGTTCGTGCAGTTGCAGTGCCGGTAGTTCAACCTCCTAGTCTGCGGACTACGACTCCTACCGGTACTGTCTTGCGAGCCGCATCGAGGGACTAGCCTCATCTGGGGGTTAGTGCCATCAACGACGTCGCATCAACTACCTATGTACTCAGATCTTCTTATCTGCTTTTGGGAAACGAAAGTCTGTAGGTTAAGGATAGGGATATGGGTCGTGGCGTGTTCGTCGAGTCTGGGCTCCTGAGATAGACACAATCGCCCCTCTTGAACCAAACAATACAAACATAAACAGCCAGCCACTTGCATTTCGAACCAGACGTTGATCATCTTTTTCACGTGTCTATACCAAGAGAATCAAACGTGGTTGACAAGATAAGGCATTCAACCCCGCGGTAGGGGCAATCACATGCTTCGTCTGGGGATTCGTGGAAGAAACCAGCTCCCGTGTCTCATTTCATTGCTCCTTTCTCTCTCTTCTCCCAACACATACGGATATTCTGTCGAATGGATAAATCAATCTGTCATATGAGACGTTGGTAGTCTTGTTATGTTACAGTTGCCTCCCCATTCGCGTTGCTCAGAAATCCTGAGAGTCGGCTACAGCTCTTGTGTCCAGGACATGACATGTAACCACCACCACGCGCCACACACAATGCCTCATGTGTCGCAAGCTGCCTGACACAACGTCTGCCTGATGATGTCCGAGCCTCCCTTAACTCACATTTTTTCTCTATTCGATCCTCAGATGATACTCCCCATAGCAAAGTTGCTCGAAATACCCCTACCCACGTGGACGGTGACCGTTCCGATCACCAGACCGTCCACACCGCAAAAGATACCAAAGGAGTTCAACCCAGGTACAGCTCTAGGAGAAAAAAGATACATCCAAACTACGACCCGGTACTTCGCTCTAGCAAGAGTAGGTACTTACGCTACCTCCCTACCCCTTGCCCCCGCCTGTGGACTCCTACTCGTTACCATCTTCCTGGGTTGGTTCGTCCGTTACCCGCATTCCCTCGAACCCCCCGTCCTCGAGCCATCATTGGCCTGAGTCCGTTAAGGCAACCATCTTGTATCACTATACTTCTGCGTGAAAATGCCCGTTCGCCCCTAGAGCCCGCCCTGCATAGCACCAGTATGTCCCTCTCTCACATATGATACGTCGTGAGCTAGACCGGCACCGCTCCCAATCCCACGGTTCGCAATCTCACCCTGCTTTCTGCACGTGTACAGTAGTGTCTCCCTTACTGGACCGAACTCCTTGATCCCTTGGGATAAGGTACGAATGGATGGCTACCTAGATCGCCGTACATGCTGCCTACCACAACCCCAGCCTTGGCTTTGCCTTGCTTCGGTTTAATCCCACTCCCATGCCCATTCCCCCTTACACACCGTAGTATGTACTCCTTCTACCTAGCCTTGGACCCATTTCCATGCGGTGTTACCAGGTTAAAAAAAGGTTCTGACCGAAGCCGTACCCTACGTGCGTGAGAGGCACAATCAGCCCCTTACGATGGTTCACCTCAACGAAGAAGCCCCGAGAAATGCACAGCTTTCAGCTCATGTCCGAAACGAGTTCGTATTGCATATTCAAGTTTATCGTGTTCTCCTCTATCTTGCATTGACGATGCCCAGGAAAAAGCGTCAGGCTGGGCGAGAAGCCCCTGAATGCTTACTATTTCCGTTTTGGGCGATCACTGCAGCTGCCAGGAAAATTTAATCTATTTATTTGAATTAATTGACTTTGAGGTGTGTATCTGATTTGAGATACTGATGAGATGAAGATCGCTGTCGCTCTTGGATTCCTCAATTGTTGATTTGATCTTGTCGCTTCGTCAGCCATGAAGGTTTCGCTCCATCAGCTGCGAAACTTCGATTCAACACACCAACTTTAACCTCCCGAGCCTCAACGGCTACCTATTCAGGCAGCACGTAACGGCTGCCTGGTTGTTCCTATTAATGGGGTTGAATTGACAAGAGTTTTCTCGAGAAAGGGACACGAAACGGTCCTACCAGCCCCCAACCCCTATCCTACGAATGCAACTCCACGTGAGGTTTCACAGCTCGGCGCTGCGCACCAACTCCGACCCCTAACTCTGATCTCCCGGACGCCTTACGAAGATGAGTTGACAAGGCTACCTCCGAGTCCGAAGACACACGAATAGGAACCAATAGAAACGCAATCAGAAAAGAAAAGGGGGGGAAGGTAAGAAAGACGTACCGCGATCCCAAATCCACGAAAACAACACAACGGCTAACAGCATCATCACAGCCCAACCATTCGCCGTCCGTGCCTGATCAAAACCATATAGCTCGATCGACAACATTTGCCCCGAGTCCTTCCTTGTCCGGCTACCGACGTCTCGCTACCGCGATCCCCAACCTTCCCCGCACCGGCATCCGTCCGTACAACACCGGGACGGAAGCATGCAGATGCAGTGTCGTCTGGTATCCCCCTTGAATTCGTCCGCCGCCCGGTAGCGATCGGATGGGTAGTCCCCGTTTCTCCTATCACGTCTAGGGACTGAATACAGGCGCGTGCGGCGGAGAGAAACTGCGTAGTAATTGTAGACGAGGTAGGTTTTCATGACCGGATACGAACGTCGTGATGGCGGGTAAAGAGTAGAAACTATGTGATGATGAGACACGGGGCTAAGGACAAAAGTGATGATCATGGATACATAAGGATTATTGTTGAGAAGGTAGTGACGAAGAAGTAGAGCCGAGTTTGGACAGAATCGACGTACAGATCAATCAGTTCAACTGCATAGATAAGTTTCAGTACCACGTTCTAATAGAAGTTGTTGGGGTCGAATGAGAGTTTGAGATGATGATCGCGGCGATTGAAAGCCCAAAGATCGCTGTCATCATATAACGATTGATCGGAGAGATTGAAAGGTAATCAATCGTGGCGACTGAACAACCAGAGATAGTCTAATCGCCGAGCATAAAGTTACTCCTATCACTCGCCTCTATCGCCGACTAGGTCACCGCCGGCCAAGCTTGAGTGCGGGCATGTGTCACCTACATAAGCTCCGGGGTATGGAGATCTATACGGTAGGTGATTGTTGATCAATTTACTGTTGATGGAACTGGATGTAACCGACAGTCGACGGTCGATATAAGCTGGAGTTCTGAACGACGAACATCGACCTCGACAGCAGACAGGCGTCGGTTATTGCCATGATATCGAATTTCGGTTACTTGCCAGTCAGATCTGAGACACGATGAAACAGATGGACTGAGGCGTCACTCAGACGGAACCTATCTCACGTTAACTTCGTCCGGTACTATAACGTTAACAATTGCCTAAACTCGTTGGATGCGCAAGTATTTTCAGCAAAAATACAACAACCGTAGCCATCCCATCTGTCGCTTGGTCGTAGCCACCAACCCAATCCAGTCCTGCTTAACAAACATACTAACACCTGGTAATGAAGATACCCATTTCATCATCATCTTAATTGAGCTGTAGGAGTCCAGCAGCGCGATCAAAGTGATAGAATGACTCGGGAGACGCTCAGCGAAGGCCCCAGATCATGGTGACTTCTTCCCGATGACCGACGTATGTCTCATCATAACATGCTCGTACATCTCCCTTACTTCTATTCTAGTATAGCATAGTCGCAACAGGGAGTATACAGTTCCGAGACTGAGTCTTCGTTCTTCGAATTCAACAATCGATCAGTGAATGTCATCGAATCGACGCCGAGCTCACTCCTGCTTCGGAAAGCGCTCTCATGAGACGGCTCGTGTTGTTTGATCCTATCTGAGGATACAGAAAACGCCGACTTTCTATCGCGATACAGGTTATCGCTATGCCTACTTAGTGAAGCCGTAGACTAGAAGCATAGTCAGACTCAACTAGCAATGGCTATGACGAGACACACATGCGTGCAAGCAATCGGCTCACAGCGCGCGTATCAGACAGCACAATGCGACAAGATATCTGTCTTGAAGGCGGCTCGTCAGTCGGAGAATACGTATAGGCGACAAACTTTCCACCTATAGACGTGCTTCTGCTCGGCAGTCGAATAGAACCACATTACTCAGGACATGGTATCCATAATATAAAAAAGGACTTAAGAGAGGGTCGCATATGGATGGGTCTAATATGGAGTTTTTCAAAGAGATCGTAACGGAATATGGAAACATGGATATTATTTAATATCAGACTTCGGAGACATTTGAATTTATAAGAGGTAATATCATGTTCAAGTAAACAGCGGGCAATGGGCACAGACCTGTACCCGACTGCCGACGAGGTCGACAGTCGATTAGTCGGTCGACAGTCGACAGTCGTCGACTGTCGACATGGTTAGTATAGTCGACTGCCGACCTCGTCGGCAGTCGATTGTCGAATACACCAATGCCTAAACGAGCTTGGCGCCGTCTTCTAGGGTCGTATGTGTTGTCTTTTTTCGTTCATCCTCCCGAGCCGAGAACAAATCACTCAACAACGTATATTCTATCATTGCAACCATGGACAACGACTCCGACGTTCTGTCCTCTGTGCCAGACACGCTTCCCACAGACCTCCGATCCTTCGATGAGCCCGATTCAACGTCTCGTAGCCCGACATTCGAAGAGCCTAATTCCTCACCGTCGCTTATTCGATTTCGCACAACGACGTCGAGTGTATGGAATCATGGGCACAAGAAAACCGTACAAGGGATAATTCAGCGACATGGCAGAAATGCCATCTGGGTGTGTGATAGGTGTTGTAAGGAGCTTTCTAATACTGGAGCTGCCCGGCTGCACCTTTGGAATGCGCACACTATCTCCGTAGATGGATACACGGGTGATCGATCCAATTCTACCGCAAAACGCCCTCGTATTGAAGGTCCTGGATCTATTGAAGCCGGATTCGCACGATCGTCATCTGCGTCGGCGGCTTTACGATCACGGCAAGACGATGACTATCTATCCAATATAATAAACGAAGAGAGACTACACAACTGCATCGTTAAGTTGATAGTAACCCGCAATCTACCGCATCAAGCCGTCGAGTGGCCTGAATTGAAGGAGCTGTTATTATGTATTAACCCAATGGTTGCCGATAAATGGGTGAAGTCTCGAGCTGCCACTCCCAAACTCATACGCGATGCCTTCGAATTCCACCGAACTTCATTAAAACAACTCCTACACTGTTGCGATACACGAATTCATCTTTCCTTTGACATTTGGACGTCGCCCAACTATAAGTCGCTCATGGGAATCATCGGTCATTTCGTGGAGAAGGACACTGCAAAGCTTCGCAAAGTGTTGTTGGCTCTCCCTGAAGTTCCAAATCATCTGGGCCAGACCATGGCAACCACTCTTCTTGGTGTTCTCGATGATTATGGTATTAGTCACCGTCTGGGTTATGTCTGTGCAGATAATGCAAGCTCGAATGATAAGGCATTGAGATTGTTGTCTGTACAACTTGAAGAAAGAGAGAACATCTCACAATGGTGCCCACAGCTACACAGAATAAGGTGCCTAGGCCACATTCTGAATCTAGCTGTGCAGGCTTTTTTGTTTGCAAAGGACGAAGAGGCTGTGAATGAGGCTGAACGTCAGCTGAATCAGGACAGCAATGATGTTGAGGCTGAACATCTATTTGTGGCCCATCTTGAAGAAGCTCGAGAAGGGTTTGCAAGAGGAACACCTGCCTTGGTGAAGCTACACAATATTCAAGTTCATACACGGAACTCTACTCATCATTATAACAGATTTGTTGCACTTGCAGGCAAATCTCTTCCTGCTGATAACGTCACTCGATGGAACTCCTGGTATACAATGTGTAGCTGTGCTTGCGAAGATGGTTTGCGAGCAGCAATTACACAATACGTGGAGGAGTTCCGAGAGCTCGAGGAGGATCGCCTGACCCATGGTGACTGGGAAATGCTTCACGATATATGCAATTTTCTTCTTCCTTTTGATGCAGCCTCAAAACGGCTGCAGCGCGACGACGTAGCCCTGGATGAAGTCTTGTGGACAATGGATGTCATCGTCAAGCATTACGAGACAGAAAAGGTGTGGTTATCTTGAACCTGAGTTGTATTGACATTTTCTAACAACTTCGCAGGCACGGGCTTCAAACAGACCTGCTTTTATGGTTGCAATCATCACAAGTTGGTACGCATTCGATAAGTGGTATGCGAAGACCTCTGACACGCCTGTATACGCGGCTGCCCTTTTACTACACCCCAGCAGGCGCCGACGTTATATTCGAGACAATTGGAGGCGTGGTTGGGTACAGCCAGCCCTGGATGCCGTAGAGACTCTGTGGATCGATCACTATAGAGACCGTATTGGCGACGGCGAGGTTGAAGTGCGTACACCGACGATGGTCCAAGAACCCGACGCATTCGACCGAGCAGCCAGGTTGTTGCAGCTCAACGTTCACGTCGATGAGTTTGATACATTTATAAACCAAACACCAACAAGACTTCCTGAAGGCACCACTGCTCTCCAGTGGTGGCTTCATGCGGAACGACGGCAGGAATGGCCTCGTTTATCGTATATGGCTATTGAGATCCTCTCTATTCCCGGTTTATCAGATGAAGCAGAACGAATCTTTTCTGGTGGGCGGCGAACCTGCCGATGGGATAGAGCTTCACTTAGTGCTGCATCTATTGAAAGAGCCGAATTCTTGAAAAGCATCCATCGTTCAGGAATTATACCAGGGGATAGACTTGTGGGTTAGAATGCAGTGGCGAGGTCAGGGTGGCAGGGCGACAGCGAGGTCAGAGCGGAAGGGCGACATCGAGGTCAGGGTGGCAGGGCGACAGCGAGGTCAGAGCGGAAGGGCGACAGCGAGGTCAGGGTGGCAGGGCGGCAGCGAGGTCCGCGACGTTAGGCCAGTTCTTAATGAATTCGACAATCGACTGTCGACAGTCAACTGTCGACGCAATTCCTTGTCGACAGTCAATAGTCGACTTACACCTCCATGTCGAATGTCGACAGTCGGGTACAGGTCTGAATGGGCATATCAACCTTCGAATCTCGATAGGGGCGAACAGTAATCGAGGCAACGAGCACTCACTTCTCAGGCAAACCGCGGTTGGATGTTCTGTATTAATGACAGACATCTTCGGATGTCTAACATGAACTATGTCACATGAGACCTGAATACCGTGGCGAGAGCCAACAGAGGCAGAATATCTATTTTCTGAAGTTTTGGTTTTCAAGGCCACAAGCACCCCTTTCCAACGGTGACCCGGTGAGCTATATAAACCAATAAAAAGGCACTTACCCAGGAAAGAAAAGAGATTAAGTTGCCATTCAAAGATTTGGGGGTTATTTACCGAGTAATTACTTCCTTGACCGCCCGTCACGCCTTGACTCGGGTCATTGGTAGTCAACTATTGTCCTCACTCCAACGCGCCTCACTTTCGCATTTTGGGATACTTGAATGCGTCTGTTTATCCAGAGCACTGAGTGCTTCTGAGAGTTACAGACGGACTTTTTCCTTAGCTTGGAGCCGTATCTGAATCAGTGCTTTAGGTAGTAAGAGTTGAGTATCCTTATTACTCTCTTAGTCTCAACCTCCGAGGTACTTCGGACTCGGTTGATTGGGTAAATGGCCGTGTGTAACTCATGACTGTTAACGCTCATACGATGTATCCGTAGAGAGGAGCAACTAACAACACTCGTTGGGATAGGAGAGTCTGAGGGAGTAAAAGAGATGGACACTTCTCTGCTTGCATTTCGGTGATAAACTGATCAGTCAAACAAATCGCTTGATGTCCGTTTTCTCCCCATTTATGGGTCTTCCTAATACTTCTCTTCGCAGATCAATGGAAACAACATGACGCAGTATGAAACCTGCAACGATGCCACATGGACAAGAACGACACCATAGGATGCAGAAGAATGATGTTGGCCTATACCAGGGGGTCCGTCTTCGCCTCAAGCCAGCAAGTGACTTACGAGCGGTGAGATACCGGTACTCTCTGAGCTTGTTATCTGGAGCTTGTATGCGTAGCCCAATATCGCATTCAGAGCCTGCTCAGAGGTTGTGAATACCGGATATTTCCTTGATGCCCAAAGGACGGCACTGGTGTAACCGATCATCGACACCCGACATGGAGGCTTTCGGCGACTGTCGGAGAATGCCAAGCCTGGCCCTATTGGATTGTAGCCCTATCACCGGTGTACTCTTCACCGGCGATAGCTTGAGGAGATTTGATGAGGCCAGGCGAATCGTGGCGAAAAGGAGACACTAAGACACTGTGATATCAATCGGTCGTCTGGTAACTGAGTGCGCGGGGGCTACGGAGAGCATTTCGATGAACTCTTTTCGAATGAAATGACCACTTGTTAGAAACAACAGAACTCTTGCAAGCTGGGCTCCTACGTCAGCCTTAAAAAGTTCGTTCCACTTGAGGTTCCCCGGGACCAGACATGACTTAACTGTCTTCTCCGCATCATACCCCGCGGTCGTCAAGTATCATGTGCTGATGAAGTCAACTGCTCGGGTCGGACAGTCCGGTATATGGCCCTGGTACTAGAGCCTCATTCTGGAACCCGTGGCCAATGAGTACGAGTATTGCCTGTGTGACTGTCTGAGGTATATAGTCTGCGATCTGGTCGGCACACCCTCATTCTATCAGAATGACTAGTCCGGATGCGATAGGCTCCAGCACGGGCACGCCCGCTGCACCTACTGCAGTCATACAATAGTCTCTCGATGATCATAGGCTGTACTGAGCATCGTTTCTCTAATTTTGTCGAATTCGCCACCTTCATTGCCTCGTGGCAGGAAAAGGGGCCAGCCCTCGGTCCCTCGGATGCTTCCGTTTCTCAGGACGATCAAGGCAGTCGATCTATCACAATACCCTTGAGTACTGCTTATGAACTGACCTGAGACAGATGATGATATCGCTCCCGAGTCCTGTCGAGGGCTCTTGTTTGGATGTTGTGCGGTGTACCCGACGCTGACGATAAGTAGGTATGTATGCACATTGCATGCTAATAAGCTGTGGTGCCATGAGGACTCGGAACGGACTCGCCCCTCAACGAAGGGTTGGGAAAGACCTAGGAATAGAACGAAGCCCTAACTCACTGAAGAAACCCCGTAAGACGTGACATGTGCGCCATGAAGAACTACCAGCGTGATGGACTGAAAAGCTAGAACATTGAACCCCTGAGCTGAGAGAATATCTGACAGTGTAAGATGAATATGAAGGAGTGTTCTTTGGCGAACGAGATGACGACTTACAAGTGAAAACATCCTGCGGCGCCCGCTAGCTGCTCTTTCCATTTCTGGGGGAAAGCTCCTTCTCCAGTCTGGAGAAGGAGTTCGAAGGAAGTCTCGTTGGAATTTGAGTTTCATGTTGAAATCTAGATTGTTGTTTTTGAAGCTAGAATCAACGTCATGATGATTCATTCTTAGGACTCGCCCAACCAGAACAGGTCAAGCCGATAATGCTACGCTGATGAGGTGAAGGAGCTGACAGCACGGTGCACACATGGCCCATTCATGGGCGCCATCAGCCACAAGAATCGGCGAATAAGGAATCCAGCTCCAGCTGCTCTCGAGAGTCGTATTCAGACTGACAGACTGACAGACACCTGACATAGCGACACCTGAAAAGATTCCAAGATCGATTCTGCTTCCTTGCATGTAAATGGCCACATAAGCCTCCATCACTAATCAACAGCGCGGACTTCTCTCCGGTCTCCCTTGTCGATCCATCATTACATGTGAAGTTCCTTGCTTAAGTCGTAGTCGATCTATCGAGTCTGGCCTGCTTCGTTCATCTAGCCTATATGTGGACCACTTATGCATCCTGGAGCTCAATGCATGGTCGTGGCGCACATGATCATCCTTGCTGCGACTTATTGAAAAAAAAGCTCCTGCTTAAGACTTTGGACAGCCCACTGAGGCTATCGAGCATCAGACCCAGGAGTAACGGAGCGGTAGTTGTCGATCAAAGGCTGACCCGGGGTCCGAGCCACCGGAACGGCGGAAACACCATTGGCAAATCAAACCGAGAAACTCATAGCGCCGGACGGCCAACCGCCAGGCTTGATGTCGCCATTACTGCCCAATGTTCCACTCGTGCCCAATTCACGGGGCTGTGTAACACAGATTCACGATGCTCGAACGGTCGGAGCACCAGGCACCAACCAGGAATCAATAAGCAAGGACGCCTCTGCAAATGCATAGGTACATCGTTTCCATTGCGACGGTAGGTAGATCACTTAGCCCTTGCATCCAGAATCCATCATATGAATAGCAGGACCAGCAAGTAAAGTCGCAGTGGAAGCGAAGCAACTGTTCGCATGCATGAAGAGTGCATAATGTAGAGTGAGCAATGAGATGTTACCAGGTGTACATGGAGCGGATGAGATCCAGAACACAATATGTCTTTGCTTGGAGTCGAATCGGAACAAAGGAACTGCCTTGGCGGTCGCCATACCAGCAGGAATCTGACAATGGGAACTCTTACCTATCGAGCGATGGCTTTTCGGATCTTACCAGCTAATAGATATTCCTTTAGGTCTTCCCCACAAGGCGACGACGACGAAGTGCGGCAATCTGTGCCTGTAGGCCGTCACATGGCAGTGGGTTCTGAACGTTTCCTCCATGTCCAGGCCAGACTCTCCTTCTTCTCCATCTGCACCGGACATAGGCGACGATGCGGACACACCTAGAGTATGAGTAAACAGACTGCAATTGCAATTGGCGAGACCAGGGAAAACGCGAAATGGGCGACAATACGGAATACTCGTGCAAATATTCGCACTTGTACAGAGTACCTACTTTGATAGCCAATATCTGGCTGCATATCACTTCCTCCCGAACGAATGACTATAACCCGAAATAGTATTGCTGTCGATCACGCAAACAGCACACACCGGCACCGTTGAGGCGCCATCGCTATTCCGGAGGCTACCTGGAAATCCGGACTCTGGAGTATTAGAAGCCATATTTTTTCGTAAATTAAATGGGATAAATCCATATCTCCGCGTACATTTGCCAGACGGGCCTGGAACTTTGGCATCTCGTCTGGCGTGGCGTCCAAGTACATCAGCTGCAAGCGATGTCCTGAGCGCAAAAGCAAGTTTCGAACCAGGTTGCAACACTGCATGAAAGGTATGTATGTGCTTTACTTAACTGCTAATAACGAAGCTGTTATGATAATTCTCTGCTAGTAACGAATAAGCTTAACCCGTTGCCCAATAACGAATGGAAAATAGCCAGCTCGATATATTACAAGTACTCGATCTGCAGTGTGGCATGCATACCTTGCCATTGGACATATGAAGGCTGAGTCTGAGAGCCCTCACCGGGATTCGCTAACACTCACCACCACCACCCGGCAAATAGCCGTATAGTGAAAGAAATAGGGTAATATCACGGATATCCTTTCGGGCACGCATGTGCTGAGCGCCGTTGATATTGCTGGAAGGTGGAGACAACGTTCACCTCGAGTCTTTCCGTGCTGATAACACGTAAGTACGGATTACTACTCCTTATGAAAAAAACATCGAATTAGTAGTCCGTCGAAGGATCGCACGGTTCCATGGCCACGGTAAAGAACGGAACACAGCGATGATTAGTTGTATGGATGGCGCACACCCGTCGCCATTCGCCTGAGTGACCGCAAGAATGTGCTTTAACTGCGCCAAAAGCAATCGAAAAGGCTTCTTTGCAAATTACCGGCTTGCTACTGGCTATTCGTGGGTGATATTAATTTGTGTCTCCCCAGACCCCAGGTCTAATCAACGTGGTTCCAATGCCCTGGATCTTCAGTATAAGGAGCTGCTCGTCAGAGTCCGGATTCTCTATGGCCGTAATTTTTTCTAATGATAACCAGGAATCGGAGGAGGATTTAGTGAAAGCAAACATGGGGCGACAGTGAGACCACTATGTATGTGGCTGCGAGATGGTTTCGCAACAACACATGCTCTTGTGATAATATGGGGGATACCCATCTGCGTTGCAACCCTCGCGTGTACTTTTTAACGTCACCTGCAGCACCAAGGAGATTATTACTGACTTTCAGATACCTGACAAGGCGATTATTTCTTTCTCCGAGGGAAAGAGATTCGAAGTGGCTACAAAACCTCATTCGTGTCGGTTTCGGTTTGAGAGACCTGCTTTTCGAACACCTCCTTTCGGACTGGAAGCCGCTTTCCACACGAGCTGAACGACTCACGGACTAACCACCAACGCCGGCCACAACGCAATGAGATCATTCCTACTCACAGCACCTCTGAATAGGAACGGGGACTGCGGTTGGACAACCGTTGAAGTTTTATTCTTGGGAACTAGTCCAGCGGCAGGTTCCTTGCAGACCTTCTTACGCCATGAAAACCCACCCCCGCCCGTGAGAATGCAACCTCAAAAGAAACTACCTACTTTACCCTTGGTGGCGGGAAGAGGTAGGTAGGGTACAATGCCGCGCTGCCGATGAATACCACTGAATGCTCGCGGAATCTTGGGCTTGGGTTGAGGTTTTCCCGTGCTAGGAGCCAAAGCCACTCCCCCCAATAAGCTGGCTACCGGGCTGGGGCTGGCTATCGTGCTGACCACGTAGATCCCACCACCCTCTTGACTTTTTAGAACAGTGGATAGGACGATACCGTTTGCTACCATCGTAAGTGGTGCGTTGAGCCAGAGGGTTTCTGGTTCTAGCGATAGATCTTTTCGGAAAGTATTGCCATGCCATTCCGTCGCTCCTTTGGCAAAGTACCTCGAGGTTCTTACAATTGGTCAAACATATCGGCCATGTCATTCAAACGCACGCCAGTGCTATACTTGTACGTCTTGCTTATGATCGCGAGGTTAGGGTCGTAGTTCCCGGCCTTGGCAAGCGCGATGTCCCCTCCCCCTGAAACAACAGGACGAGCGACGAGACTGCCGGAGAGATGCTCTGAACATTAGTCGCGTCTCGTCTAGCCGTCCGATGCCATCACCTTCCTGTTCTAGGTAGACTGCCACCGTCTCTTCGATCCGCTCGAGTTCTCCACTTCGGTGTCTATCCTAGGTTTCTCTCTTTGTGCCCGAAACGCGATCAGTGATCTCGTTCACATACGATGGTAAGCCGTTGGCAGTCACTTTATTGTCGTCATAGGGGATTCCATTGGCAAATAGGGCAGGCTGCTTGATGACGGAAAATCTGGGCAGCCACCGCTCCCACATCACAGGGGGTAGTATGCCAAGGCTACTCCTCTGGTCCTGTGCCCCCAGCAGTCAGTGTCCCCTAGGCTGGGGTCAAGTGCGGTACTTACCACTACCTGCTACCCACGGATCCCCCATGTCTGGGAAAAAAAAGGTTCGTCTCGCCTTACCAACACACCACGGCCACGGCCACGTGAGAAAATAGCGCTAGCAAAACTGGAGGGCAGAAGGACAGGATCGTTCTGATCGTAGATGGCCGTCTTCTCGTGGCATGTTCTAGGCATCCGAGCCAGGCTCTCCCAGTGGAGATGCGGGCACGACATGACCGTACGGAATGGATTCCGATCGTATGGTATCTATAGGCTGCTCAGCCAGTATGGATGACGTCCAGCGCCTACTCCGTCCCAGTCCCGGCTGCTATACCGTCGACACTTAGCAGGTCTCGTCAGCGAAACCATTCAGTAACCTGCCCAACGGCACACTGGACCAACAACTACCTACCCAGCTTTACAGCCGGTACGACCCCTGTCATCTGCACCGTGCTGTTCAAACCACATGCTTCTTAAAACGAACTTGTGCCGCCTCTTTCTTCTTTTCTTCCTCTCCTCGCCCATTCTTAACACACGCAACAAAGCTTGCTCGACAACAGCAACAACGACATCTTTCTTGCATCATTGCTATTCATCTTCTTGTGGATAAACTTTCACGGTTATTTCGGGATGGCTCCTCAACGCTCGGGTCGTGACTCTCGACAGGGAGGCGGCTCCTCTAGGAGGGGTCACGGTGCAAACGGGCATCGCGGCCACACCTACGATGACAACAATGACAACGACAGATCCTCATCGATCGAGGGCAACAGCGCCTATGAGAGAAGAATACACCAAGACAAGTCTTCCATTGAATATCTCTTGGGCAACCGACGCCCAACCTTGAGCGGTAGCGCCAATTCTCCTCACGTGCAGAGGATGAATGAGTCAGAGAGCAGCTCCCAAGGTAGTCGTCGCCGCTATGGCCTGTAAGTGATCTTTTATCTTCGATTCAAGCCTGCTTCAACTGACGAATTCTTGTTGCCTTCAGACCTCAGCCTCACGAGCTTGCGTCGCCTCCCTCAATACCTCGAGACCCGCCGTGGTCGCCGCCGCCTTACGATCAGATTCAACACCGACATCGTCAAGTCTTCGCTATGATGGACGATGCCTTCCCGGGGCCCTCCTCCGGAACCCATCATACCCAGATCGGATCATATCAGGCTTGGAGTGATCTCTCAAGCCAAATCTCAACTCCCCCGACGTCGATGAGTACGATAGCTGGAGTGAGCGATATTTCTGGACGATCACACCGACGGCTCTCTACGGAGGCTCGTCAGGGCTCAGATGAGTATGCTATTCCGTCGATGAATGAAGGCAACCGAGTTGACAATGGCATAGCGAGTATTCCGATGACCGGCGCGGCTCTCGCGGAGAGCTCGACCGCAGTGACTCTAGTGACGGGGAGACCCAGCGAAGTAGAAGCCGCATTGAGCAGTATGATAGGGGCAATGAAGACCCCTGGTCGCCTGCGAACCGTTGCTATCGACGCCATTAGGGGCAAACACCCCACTGCATCTCGGTCTCAAACTTCTACCTCTTTCTTATGTTCATCTAAAACTGGCGATTGGATCAATAGAGAAATGTATCATGAGCGTGGGATGATGGTGCATTGTATAGACTCCATGTGCTGTTAGGAGACTCGCCGGCGCTGTTCGTGCGACTCTCGACGACATGTATTATCATGTGTGCCCTTGATGCTTGAATACTAGCAAGACCGCTTTTGAGACCTGATCCCCCCTTGACGTCTTTTGAGAATTCGTCGAGGCTGCTTGGTTATTGTCTTGAACTGCTCTTAGATCGCCATAGAGAGGGGGAGCTCTTTACTTGACATTCATGCAGGCGTGTGACGTCGCTAAGCCCATCAACTGCCGGGCGATGGGGAAGCTGCTGACAAGTCCTTTATACACATTGCTCGACCAATCCCGACCGAGTGGCGAGGCAACACTGTCAGCGATCGATCTTGTGTATTCCCTTCGGCCAGCCATGCCAAGGCATGAACGTGAGAGCATGGTTACATTTTTTGTAGAGATCTCCATCCCCCTTCGCCCTTTGATCCAATCGTCCCTGGTCGGACAAGACGGGTGCCTTGTAGTGCTCGGCTATGCCACTCGAACAGCAGAGAAGCCTTCTTTGCAACACCATAGCCAATGTAAGGTGTTGGCGAGCACGGGACAGCGTTCGTAACACGGTGCACACAGGCACCGCATAGGGGTTCGAGGGTACGACAAACTGCCCTCGACAGTCAATCAACTCGTCTGGTTGCTTGTGGTACCCAAGAAGAAGAGTGGCCTCTTCACATCCAAACGCCCGTGAACCATCGCACTGACTTCACAGTCGCCAATGTAGCACACAGTCAGTGATTGTGTAACCAGTATTCGGGTTGGCCGTGTCTCTGTGAGTAGCTGCCTCAGGATAGGCTATGAGAGGACCTCAGCTCGGACGACGCGGGTCGTCCCGTGAGAACACGTTGGAGATTTCCTGCTGTCGAATTTTTGCAGGCACCCCTGCCTCCACGAGAAATTAGACCCGGTCGATTCATTCGATCGGTACCAGGACACACAACAAGCTTTTGGAGACCATGGTCACGGGTGTGACTGGAGATGTATGTAACCTCACATATGTATCCGAACCAGGGAGAGGGAGCTTGATTGGAGTGCGGAGAGGCGACAGCGAAGGTGAGGGTACCGAGGTACAGCCCATATATACTGGATATTCCGATATGTAGTTAACGGAGTACGTTACGTAATGGGAATCAATGAAGGCAATTCGTACCGGGAAAGTTTCCATGCAAACCAGAAGCTGAGAATCTGGGGAAACACACAACAACTTTCCTTCCATCGTCACTGATTTTTTGTAACAACTTGCTTCCACGTTGCGTTCAAAATGTCGTCGAAACGGACTGCGGTTGACGAGATCGACTCGAGACCTGCCAAGAGCAAGCGTCACAATAACACCCGGACGGACTTGGCATCAAGCCAACGCGGCGCATTTGGCGACTTGGGCAATGCGACGACGGCGCCCACTGGCGATGGTGATCTCGACTGCGAAGATGACTCTGCGGCACTCGCGTACCTGAGATCTGTCAGGTAAGTTGCTTCTAATATGAAATATCACCTGATTTCCCAGTTTCGACCCTCGAAGCTAAATGCAGTTCACTCAGTCGCGCCGGCTTCGATGCATCCAGTTAGCTGATATGGTGAGTATAGAACACAAGCCTCTACGATCCCGCACGTTATTGCCGCAAAGAAAGCTGGACCTAGTCTTCCGCCGCCGGTCGTTTCGGATGAAGACGGCGATGAGGGCGCTGTTGACAGAACGATCTACGGGGATGGCGTGGGCGATTTCCGGGGTTACTACCAAGACGGCGCGTACGTTGCATATCCGGAAGGATACTGGGATGAGGCCGAGGATGGTGGCGAGGCCTACGACGAAGAGGGCGATTCTGGACATGATAATGAAGCCGATACGCCGGAGTCCACCGCAAGTCGACCGCACAATAGTAGCGCCGACGAGATCCGAGATTCGTACTTTACCTCGATCATGACGCGGTACCTCGCGCTCCGCAAACTAATGCAATCAACGCCGCCAGAGAGTGCTATACGAGCCTTGCCCGCAACAAATTCAACCGAGGTCGAACCGTGGAGTCGCACCGTCAACACGTTTCAGCGCTGGGGGGCCCGACTGCGAGAGACGGACCCCTTACCTGCGCAGATTGCCGCTATGCACAAGGACAGCGTCTTTCGTCTGCTTCACATTATTCTCGCTTCGAATTTCATTCGCAGGAGAACGCAAATACATGAGCGTACCAGTCGCTGGATCTGGGCGCTACTCGCACGAGTACCGGAGGTCGGCGAACTCGACTACATGGAGGTCGGGCGTATTCGTGAGCTTGGGAAGAGAGCTGTTCTCATGCTTGTCAGCTTGGCTGAAGTCGAATTGCTGCGCGAGCATTGTGATGTTGAGGGTAGCAGCGTTGGGGACCAGGACCAGGGCGAGTACGAGGTCGGTGTTGAGGTCGATGAGTTCTATGAGGATGATCCTGACCAGGATGACGCCCTTTATGCGCCTACTTCAGGGGCTATCAAGGAACGGGCCGCAGACTCAAATACGCCTGTCATGACTCATCCCACCGACCAGCCGCATCCTGAAGTTGGGGATGATGCAGAGGCATCAGACGTGGATATGCAGCTGGACTCTTCAGATCTAGAGGATGGAGAAGTAGCAGATGCAGCCCCCTCACCATCTCCCTCAGAACCCCTGGCTGACATCGCGGCGGCAAAGGCGCAGCTCCTCACACAAATTACGAGTTTTGGTGAGGTTCAGAAGCATGATAGCTCTATATCTGCGACGCCACATGTCCCGCAAGAATCTGCTACTCCACAGGAGACAGTTGGAGAAGAGACGTCACAACTTGTAGACGCACCTATCATCGCCGAAGAGGGAGAGTATGAAGAAGACGCAGACGACGAGGATCGCTATCAAGAACCCGACCGCGCCACGGCCAATGAACGCGCTACGCTCAACATGATCCTCACCGTGGCCGGTGAGTTCTACGGACAGCGAGATCTCCTTGAATTTAGGGATCCGTTTGGGGGTCTCCAGTTCGAGTAACGGGCTCTTATCTCCTTGCTTCTTGTTTCTTGCAATTCAGCCGTCTCCTTACTCAGATGAATCATGAAATGAATAGGTAGTGTATGTACTGCGTGGTGAGTTTCTATGCATAGCATTGCCAAGAGCCTTGTCTCAACTCTTCATGATATTGGCTGTAGGTACGTTGCGTTGTAGTGTCTTGTCTCAACATGAACGGCACGAGCACCCGAGGTAGGATCTGTAATAGACGTTTGTTTTCTTATTCTGGGTAGGCAGCAAGGGATTGTTATCATTGACTCAGCCACTTTGACTCCTGATGTAGTACAATGGTTAGATAAATCCTGTGCAAAAGCAAGCCGTGGATGATATCTTCTCCGATGCTTTCCCTATTGAACAACTCTCCACAATAAACACCTCTTCAAACATCAAGACTGAATCGTTCATCATGTGCATGTATTAAAAAGACTATGGCATATCTCATGAGGGCGCTTATACATCGACTCTTAACGCCGCAGCGTATAACAAGAGTGAACCAAAGGGGGATCCTCGCATCTGACCCAACCGAATCCTTAACTCCTTACAACGCCCGACCCATGCAACTTCGCTGGGAAAATCATACATATATAAGAAAAAGAGAAAAAAAACACCGATTGCATCATTCATTCCTTCGGTCCGTTTCTTCCCGTATCTCATTCGTGTCCCCCAACACCCTTCGTTCGTATATAAGCATCGCCGGCCCCGCGGTTAGGGGCCAGGCTAAGCATCACTCATATCCACCTCCCAAACCCCTCGATCCAGAAACTCCGCCTCCTCGAAATCGCTGTCGACAATCATCACGTTCTCCTGTCCGCCGCCTACAGGCGAACCGGGCGTCTTACCGCCCCGCGCCCGCCGTGTCCGCGGCACAGCAATGGCCCGACCGTTGTTGTCCCAGTCCACGGGCACCAAGCTGCGCGGACTCACGCTGATCTCGTGAGTGCTCGGGCGCCAGAACTCGAGCTGGCGCGGCTTCTCGTCGTCCTCGTCTTCGACGAAATACCGCTTCCTCGTCGGCGCGGAGACGACGGAGGACGCATTGGAATCCACGGACTCCTGACTCGTCGTCAACCCGGGCATGCCGGCGTAGATATCATTCGTCGATGTCGCGCCGCCGAAGCTGAAGATGGGTTGACAGGGGGGTGTCGGCGAGGGGGCACTGATGCGGATGGTGGGGGTGGGCGGCATGTCGGCGTGGATGGGGGACGCCGGCTGCGTGTCCATGCCGCCGACCTTGTGAATGCCGCAGAAGGGGAGGAGTTCCCGGGGCGAGGAGAAGGCGTTGGCGCGGGAGCGCTGGGCCTGGTCGGTGTTGATGTTCATGCCCATGGTTATGCCCATGCCCATGCCCATGTTCATGCCGCCCGCCTTCATGGTGGGGTCCGCATCGTGCTCGTCCCACAATGCGAAGGCACTGTAGGTCCCGGTCTTGTATCCTTCCGGTACGGATTTCCGGACACGCATGCCTACCGAGAGGAGGTTTGCTTGCACGGATGCGGGGAGGTTGGCCGAGTTGTAGGAGTTTGGTCTCGACGACGAGGTCGATGATGTGTTGTTGTTATTGTGGGTGGTGGTGCTAGTGGAAGTAGTGGTTGAGGGGGAGGCGGAGTTGGCGGTGGTGGGAAAGAATGAGGTGATCTGTCGTTGCGCTGGGTCGCTGGCTGCGCCAGCAAACTGGCGCTTTGTTCGAGGGGCCGACATAGGGAACTAATATTTATGCGGTGAAAGTCTCGGTCGGGATCGGGGGCGGGCAAAACGCCAAAAGGCCAGAAAATATGACGGAACCCTACTGAATGGGGGGGATTTTGCGGAGAAAGAATTGGGCTGCGGCTCTAAGCTGGAATGAGGGTGGTTTGAGCTGGGTCTGTCGCCCCGGTGAGAGGAGGTGGCCGCAGTGGATGGGATGGAGATGGATGGAGAACCGATGATGTCGCTGAATTGAGTGGCTGGTTCCCGCAAAAGCTTGGCATAAGTCGCTGCACACAGTGTTGACCAAGTCACCACACCGACACGCTTGCCAGTTGGATAAGTAAGTTGGTTGGTTATCCCACCGAAGATCAGCCAAATGCACGATGCAGGATGGAGGTGACTTTTGCAGGGGGGTAAAGTCGAGTGGGGGAGGTCTCAAAGAGTGCCTCAGGCGCAAATGTGAAACCTAAGGTCACCTGCTTATGTGGAAGGGGATTATTCACGCGTTATTTAACCCGACGTGTTTTCACGCGTAAAATGTACGTACGAGAATTGCCTAGCCGAGGTCTGGGTCTCGTTAGATGCATAGGCTTTAAGTCTGGCTGGCTAGCTGCTTATCTCAAAACTGTAACTATTTACAAAGTTTCATGCGTCTATCAAGGTTATGTGTAATGAAAGGAGACGAGAGCCAGGCAAACCCCTATGACGAAGGGCTGCAATGCAACAGTCAACCGACCGGTATCTACGGGATCTTACTGTACATACTACGATGCGATATGACGGGGATAGGCGATGATTAGGGGTCAAGAGGGTCAGTCACTGCATGTCACAAGGCTCGTTAACTGACTTGCCTGGGACTACAAGCCGTCCTGATTACAGATCGATGTATGGCCCGTGTAAACGTAGGAAAGCATGGAAGATAGGTAGGCAGCTCGTGGTAAGCCATTGCTTCCAACCTCATTGAAGAGCGAAACGGACAGATGAGGAACTCAGATATGGTTCTACTACGAGGCTCTTACGAATGCAGCTCTAGACGCATCTCAGACATGTGAAAGCGTGATCTCCCGGCAAGGAGCGTTCCTACGATGCAGACAATGAATAGATCACGCGAATCTGGCACTGAATGCTCTCACAAGATGGGCGGTCAAGAAATCCGTGGAACTCCGTGAATTTGCCTGAAGCAGTGAAATTAACACCAGAATCACTGCATTTGGGTATAGCAATCCTCAACCAGCGTCCCACGTCCTCGCAATTCCAGAATCTGCTGATGACAGCGTCTCTTGAGAAATGCTCATATGGAAAGTCGTTTCCAGCACCCACCCGCCCATGCAGAGTTACCATCGGCTGGGTATAGACGATGGCCTCATGATGCACACAAAGAACGAAACCAGTTGCAGGCAAAAGACAATGCGAGATATCAGGACCCCAAACGCCTCATTTTTATTGGAGTACTCTTCGGTGCCCTCCGACTATCTGCAATGACGCGAAAATGGATCGAGAGAGTCGATACGTGTGCGTGTATTCGGGAGGGGAATGCCCATTTTCTATGCGTCACTAGACACCTCGACGCTTCGCAGATATCCGATCCGTACCCATCAAGTCGTTACCATGGCCCTGTTAACCGAAGAAAATGAAAACACGATGCATCTACTTTCTGCGGAAAGAGCAGCCCTCGGTGAGTCTGGCCTTACCACCGGTGGGTTGGCAGAGAACGGTGGTGCAGCCCTGGCAGATGACAACGGTCTGGGCGTGGGAGAAGACAGTGGTAATGGTGAAGCAGCCCGGGCACTTGACGTCCATGAAGAAGGAGCGGGGGGCAGGCACAAGGGTCTACGTCGGTGGTTAGTATGTAGATCAGTTGTTTGATGCACAGACAGGCAGCGAGGAATCAGGATGCGTACCTTGAGCTTGTGCTTACGGGCCTCGCAGGCCGGGGAGGGGTTGAGGAGATCAACGGCGAGAACCTAGGTGGGAAGACGGTCAGCACGCGAGTGTTCCATGGCAGTAGCAAGCATCACGGCAGCATCACGGCAGCCAGCACGCCGGCGAGGTTCCATCCAGGTTGAACATCATCGAAGCATCGAAGGCATCGGGGTAGTCGTGATGTATGTCGTCGGTGTCGGCGTCGGCACAGGTGGGTATAGTGGATGTGCGTCTTCGGCGATGGGTATCGTGATGGCTATCTTCGTCCGATAGCCCCATTCAGGTCGCAGGAAAAAAAATATCGGTCGCGATGTGTTCAACGCTGGGAGTACTCGATCGCCGGGCGTCGCCGTCAAGCTGGAGGCCGGATATGACTAAAAAGCATCGTCGGCGACTTACCATCTTGTCTGATTGTCGATGACTGACTGAAAAATGATCGATTGGCAAGCTTAGGGGTGTCTGACGAAAATCTGGTGGACTGAGTGCAGATTTTGTGCTTGCGAATGGATGGTTGACAGTGAGTGAGGGGAGAAGGTCTGTGTGTGCAGAAAGTTCCTTGGGGGCAAGTCGGTACCGGCGAGCGTGGATTTTGGTTGGTGGGTGTTCGCCTTAGCGACCCACAGAGGCGATAAGCCACAACAGACCCTCTGGGGCGCACCAATTAGGCTTAGTGGCAAAGAGGGCTAGGGCTTTCCTTCCTTCCAGGTTCTCACGCAACTCACCAGCTGGCACGACTAGTGCCAGCTGTGTCAGCGGGGCGACCCCGTGGACCCCAAGTGGATGCCTAATCTGTACTTTGCTACTTGTCCCTTGTTCATCTGAAGTACCCTGTCTATCGTGTCTTAAGGCACCAACATCATAGCTGAGGAGGTATCTTGATCTATGCCATCAGCCTGGTTGTCATAACCTAGCTTTATAAAGACAGCTATTTCCTGTCTCGTTCCCTTTCTAATCTCTAATATTCCTATTTACAAACTGATTGTCTTCTTTGACAACCTCTATTCTCAGAATGGCTGCCCCCGCGGATCAAAGAATCGCTGTTCCCATTGATGACCCCAATGCGGACACAGAATGGTGAACCCCCTGAACTGCTGCAGTGTGAGCACCAGTTGTTGACATTCATCCAACCTGCAGGAATGACATCCTCCGCAAGCATGGCATCATCCCTGAAAAGCCACCTTCTCCCACGCCGATGATCGAAGAGGCGATCCTCGAAGGTCGCCGAATCGCACATGAGAATCGACTAGAGGGCAAGGAGCTCGACGAGCTTGACGCACTTGAGGATGAAGAGGATGAAGAGTTCCTGGAAGCATATCGGCGGAAACGCATGCAGGAGCTGAACAATCTCACCAAAAAGTCGATTCACGGCTCTGTATATCCGATATCGAAGCCTGATTACGCCCGAGAGGTCACTGAAGCGTCGCATAACGGCCCCGTATTCGTCAATCTCACGTCGTCAATGGGAACAAATATTGAGTCGAGGGTGCTGTCAGAGCTCTGGCGTCAGGCAGCGAAGGAGTATGGAGATATCAAGTTCTGCGAGATCTTGGCGAATAAGGCGATCGAGAACTACCCGGACCGCAATTGCCCAACTATTCTTGTTTACAAGAACGGCGACATCGTGAAACAAATTGTTACGCTCGTAACTATCGGCGGTGTGCGGACGAACATGTTACAAATCGATGACATCCTCGTTGAGGTTGGCGCCGTGGATGCGAAGGATATGAGAGTGGTCAAGAGAAAGAGAGACGCGGAGGAAGCCAAAGAGGAATCGATAAATAGGGGCTTCAAGCGCGGGAATGTTAAGCATTCGACGGTGAACGACGACGATGACGACGATTGGGACTAGAAAACAGCACGCGACACCACGCACGGCGGATTCCCTAGTCAGGCGACCGGACGTCTGCGCCGAAATACCTAGCTCTGGGGCTCGTGTGAGCCTCATCGACTTACCTACTATTAATGACTATATGGGCGCGTGGATGTTTGGGAGATTATCCGCCCAGCCGTCTGCTCGTTCGCATTAATCCTACGCTCGAAAGACACTTTACCAACCTAATACCACAAGACACTGCGAGTTCGCGACAGATTCACTTCCCCGTACTACTGCTACCTTAATCCGTGCCTAGATCTTGGTTCCCTAAAGCGGGGGACATACCGCCACGCTAACGTACGGGATGGCATCCGGCCGGTGACATCACGTGCATCTCTCGTCTAGTGCTCTCTAGCGCGTACGTCAGTGTGGGGACCCCTGTAGCTTCCAGTTCACACGCGGCCCAAGTCGCACAGGCGACGCGTGATGGGCCTTAAAACCAGCCCCTATTCCTTCTTTCCGCATTTCGTTCTCTCAACGCACACAACTGACTTTGGCGACTGTTGTAGCAACTGAGCGCTCATGGCTGAAGAACCAAGTCTCCCAAGCCTGCCCAAGGTTTCCTGGGACTCACACACGCAGACTTTCACCAATACTCGAAAGCGTAACCGTAGTCGCGCCTCTCCGCAGCCGACTATATTCTCCAATTCCAGCGACCCCGCCGTGTTTTCAAGCGACGATGACCCGCATGTTGACAACTATGTCAATGGACGTCATCGCAAGAAGCGATATGTTGGTTCTTGGTTCCAGCAAAGGCCGGCGTCGTCGGATTCCACGTACAGTGAAACCGTAGGGCCCAAGCCAAAGCCCAACAGGGCATTTGAGCGCCAACAAGACTCGGGTGTATGGATGGGAAGCGATGCATCGGTAGACCCAGATGAAGAGTTCGTTATAGATATGGAACATGCGCCTGAATCAAAAATTCCGCAATTGCGCAACTACAGGTCGCTCCCATCAGTGACCTCCGAAGTAGCGATAGTACGCAGCAAAATCGAGCTGGCCGTTGAAGAGGGTAATCCCGAGATCGACTTGTCGTACGTCAATTCCGATGTACATATCACACCGGAGCTCGCTCCATACGATTCAGTCAATGAAACGACAGTGAATGCTAGCTAACAAGATTCTAGATCCCTCAGCCTCAGTGACATTCCAAAAGGAACACTTTCGTCTCTCCAAGAGCTGGTTCTGATTCCCTCGGTCGACAAAGACGTACCGTTCGAACAAGCCAATCCTCAATTGGGTCTTTATCTATCCAACAATAGGCTCACACGTGCACCAGGCGATTTGTTTAATCTTGAACACTTAACGTACCTCAGCCTGCGAAACAATGAGCTCACCGAGCTACCTCCCAGCATCAGCAAGCTGCGAAATCTTCGAGAGCTCAATCTCTCTCTCAACTGTCTTCGTTATCTTCCCGGTGAACTACTCAGCCTTCTCAAGTTTCCGTCAGCGTTGTCATCACTCCATATTCACCCTAACCCATTTTATCGGCCAGAGGGTGGGCTTCCGCCTCTCGTGACATCTGATAATGAAGGTCTTGATGATGACAGTCAAGATGCCCAGATGATGGATGACGATGCCGCAATGGTATCAGTTTCGCCCGACGGCCGGTCTCTGAGTGAGATTCGTCAGCAGTTCCTTGAAACACGGCCAAAACGGTCGTGGCGAGCTACTCTTCGTGCACGATCACCGGTTCAGTATAATGACAGCCGCGGTTTACTTCTCTCGAAGTTTTGCCTGCCATTTGAGCAGCTAGGAATATCTATGCCATCAAAAGACAATGGGGAGAAGCATCATGTTACGACGATCCCGACTGAGGCTGTCTCGCAGCTTTCTGTGCCCGATTATCAAGATCGGCTTTCTGGTGTCCCTCAAAAGCCAAGTCACGTCTTATCGTTGTTCGAACTGGCCCTGAAGTCCGCGTCCCGTGCCGCACAAACATGGGACTTGGCTTCCAATCTCCCGCCAGAGGCGCCATCAAGTCTACTGCGGGGTATCCAACGAATTGCGGCTCAGAGCGCTCTGAACGGTAACTCGGGTACATTACCGTGTTCGATATGTGGGCGACAGACTGTGTCACCAATCGCTCAGTGGATCGAATGGTGGGACATTTCAAGCCGGGAATATGCATCAGATGGATCTATGACACTGGAACCTCTCAGTATGAATGAAGATGAGAACGCCATCCCCTTCTTGAAACGCGGATGCTCTCAGCTATGTATCCCCAAGCCTACACCGGTTGGAGAACTCGCGCCCGGCATGCTTCTCAAGTAACAGATGAGCTGGTCATGAGACATCTGGGCTACTCAGAAGTACTGGCAAGCACGAGCTTACGAAGGAGGTTTTACGGTTACAAGATAGGCCATGGGGGCTATTATGTGACGACTGGATGGGCGCACCGAATGCCGAGGCATCATTTCTGGCATCATTGCAGGCATTGCGATGTTTTCTTGGTTTCTTTTCTTATCAATGGGGAGCTCTAGTAGCGAGGGATTTTCCCGTGTGGAAAACCGGTTGGAAGTCGAATTTGATGATAATCACGTAATTTTTTGGTCAACTTATACAAACGGTTTCCCATCCTTGGTGAATCGGCACATGAGGTCATCGCCAGGGGCAGTAACCTGTGGGGCGCCCGGAATTCCGTAATGGCGGCTCGAGTCTCTCTCGAGTCTTCCCGCCCTTTCGGTGTTTTATTTCGCCAAAGACAGGCCGACCGAGTGGAGCACGGAATAAAATGCGGCCTTGTCAAGTGAACGTCATGATTCTTTCTTCCCAGTCGCATCTTTTTGAAAACTTTGCACTTCTCTCCTCCTGGCTCCTTATATCCGAAGCTGGTCAGACCCGACTCTGTGATACTAATAATACCGAGATTCTAACACGTTCTACGGCAGTGGTAGTATTTTCTGACCTGGCTGACTACGCAGAGATCACATGCGGAAATCAATAACCAACAATCGCGTTTCTTTTGTCTTCTGCCTACCAAATCGTACGGTATCACTTACAAAATCATCCATAGGATCATCATCACCGCCCCACATTCCGAGGCATCCGAAAACCACACGCGCGAATTCACTTTGGCCTCGCTTCTAGGTTGAACTCGTCCGTGCTCACTAAGCAAAAGACACAGTTAATAATGATGGCGGACTGCACTGTCGATATCTTACGGAATACACTAGGTAGGAGTCTTGATAACTTACACTAGGAGGTATTATTCTTCTACACCCTCTTCTCGTTGCTTTCCACGTTGCCGAAGTGCAATACCGATCTCGATCACTAACTAGGTAATAGGTAGTAGTACGGAAAAACGTGGACGAATTGTTCCTGAACCCCTATTGGAAGCTTCTTCGAGCATCACATACACCTTTCCATCCATCCATCCATCCCCCGGCCTGGTCCGACTCTTACTAATAAGCATAACCTCAACTCCCGGGAACTTTTTAGCTCCGACTCTTCTTCTTTTGTATGGATGACCGGCATGTGTTTCTCCGTGCTAGGAATACTTCATGATGACGGGATTCTTCTTTTTTTTCTTCTTTTTTTTCGCGGTTGCGGAATAGGTATTACTTACTGTGAGGTGGGTCCTTGGGACTTTGCTTGTGCCCGTTGCAACTCTATGGGCCATGCCGCTTACACCCCCTGGCCTGGGATGGGATGACTAAAGTGAGGTCGCGAGATAGAACGATATAAACCGGCGGTATGTCATTGACTTTCTCGCCGTGGCGTCGACGTTGTTTACTTTTCTTATTGTATGATCGTGTAAGATAGAGGCCTAGGGCTGAGGTTGGCATATCATATCATACGGCTATCTGCCTACCTTTAGCAATTCATACGTCTATTCAAGACTCACTGTCGTCTCTCCTGCTTCAGTCTCTCAAATCCAAGCTTGTGTCTCTGGTTCTTCGAACCTCTTCTCTCTTTGACCAGCCCCTTACTGCGACCAAACCCAACCCGTGGGCGTCCCAGCCATGTCCTCAACAACCTATCAATCCCCCTACAAACCAACACCAACATCCACCCACCTCGACACCTTCATCCGCTGGCTACGTCTGAAGAAATACCGCATCGAAGTCACCTACGGCGTCTACGTCTTCACGCCGGGCGAAAAACTCGTCTTCTGGACGCTCTTCGCCCTCTTCTTCGGTATCCTTTGGACCGCGCTGGTACTCTACGTGCATAGGAGTCTGGCGTTCCTTTTGGACGTGTTTGCTCCCTCGTTTACTCCTTTGTTTACTCATTCAGAGGCAAAGAATGTGATCAGTTTCATCGCTGGTGTGGACGCGCAGAACTCCCAGATCGCATGAAAGGGGCGAAGTTTACCTGGTCTGAGGATATTCGTACAGCATGCGACGGCACACCGTACCGTACCGTGGAAGTAACACGCATGCATGCGATGCGACGCCGGACCTTAACGCATCTCCTGACGAGGAGAGTGCGAATTAGACAATGGGATGTTACCCAGCTTACACCCTGGTCTCGGCAGTTACGAGTATCACTTAAGTCATCACGGCCCTTCGGACTTTGTTGAATCCTATGCGCCGAGTCGCGACTACTCGGCGCATGGAATTGAACGACAACCCTGGTCTGACTGACTGACTACCTCACTCAACGCGAAATGAATCATACGCCCTCATACGAGAATCTGAGAATATGTTGTTAGAATTGTTTTACGGCGCATGGGAGTTATTGTCTTTTTCTGAAAAGTTCTGTTCTTGTTGATACCCATGAATACAAGCGGGAGGAATGCGATTGCCGGACGAATGGGAGCAAAAAGCACAGGAATGGATAGCGCAAGGCGTGTATTTATCTATGTAAGAGACGTGTATGTATAACGTATATTGAAAGCTGTAAACCCCACCGGTTGCTCTTTCTCCGCTGTTCCCATTCCGTCGCGATATCGGCCCCTTTCATGTGAATCGCGATTTCATCGCGCAAATCCCAACGATTCAATCGTTCTGTAAATAAAAGATAATAATTTAAAATCCTCCGCAGTCATTATCATGTTCCTCATTACGACGTGCCCTCAAGCGTCTTCTCCACCATTTCCCGCAACTTGTATTTCTGGATCTTCCCGCTCGCCGTCTTCGGGTACTCGTCGATCCAGAAAACGTACTTGGGCGCCAGATGTCCGGATAGCCGGGTCTTCACCCATTGCTGAATGCCAGCCTTCCCAAGCGTATCTCCAACGAAATCCTCGCTCGCCGGAGCGACAGGCTTGACCTCTCCACCTTCAATAACACCATCCCCACCATGCGTCCGCACACTCTTAACAGGGATGACGAAGGCCGCGACCGCTTCACCAAGTCTCTCATCGTGGACGCCGACAACACTAACCTCCTGCACGCCATCGAGCTGGAAAATGCAATTCTCAATCTCGAGCGGATGAATGTTTTCGCCGCCGCGAATAATCAAATCCTTGATGCGCCCCGTGATCTCCACGTATCCGTCCGCGTCTAGACACGCTTCGTCCCCGGTATACATCCACACCGTGCTCTCCCCACTTTCCCCGTCCCGCGCCGGCTCCACTATCCGGTCCACGGCCGTGCGCGCCGGGTCCCCGTAGTACCCCTGCATAACGAGGTATCCGCTCGTCGCGAGCTCGCCCTTGGCGCCCCGCGGCACGATTTTCGTCCGGTCGCCCGGCGCGACGATCTTCACGGCCGTGTGGGGCATCACGCGACCGACGGAGCGCGTGCGTTTTTCGAAGGAGTCCTGCGGCGACGTCATGCAGGAAACGGGACTCGTTTCCGTCATGCCGTAGCAGATGACGAGTTCGTTTAGGCCCATGGTGTTGATGACGCGGCGCATGAGAAATTCAGGGACCGCGGAGCCCGCGATGATGCCCTTGTGCATGTTTTTGAAGGCGTCCGGGTGTAGTTGGGATGCGAAGGCTGGATTCGAGAGGAGCTCGAGCTCGGCTACGAACATGGTTGCGACGCCGTAGAGACCGGTTGCGCGTTGTTCTGATACCATGTGCAGGGCCGCTGCGGGGTCGAAGTTTGGCGAGGGGAAGAGGACCGCGGCGCCTTTGGAAGCTGTTGCCATGAGGCCGAGGACGCAGCCGAAGCAGTGGAAGAGAGGGGGCGGGCAGACAATGAGATCGGATGGGGTTAATCCCATGCGCGACGCAATTAGATGCCCGTTGTTCAACACGCCTGTATGGCTTAGCATTGCTGCTTTTGGCATAGAGGTTGTACCGGATGTGAATTGGATGTTTGCTACTTCGCTTGCTATTAGAGGCGCATCCGGCACGACGGGTCGGGAGGACGATTCCAGCAAATCGGTGTATGGTGTGAGAAGCCCCAATTCCTGCAGAGGTGGAAAACCGGACTCGGGATGGGAGGCCGAGTTATCCACCAACACCACGGTTTTGAGCGTCGGTACTGTGGATGACTCGATTTTATCACCCTTTGCTTTGCTCAATCCGTCCTGTAAGCCCGGGATCAGCGCGGATAGCATGTCGAGGTTACTGCGACCGCGGCATGGCTTATACGCGAGATCCGTTACCGCGCCGATGATGAGGACCTCTACGCCGAGGTGAGCTAGTGCCGCATTCAGCTGCGTCGAGTTGAAATTCGGGTTCAGGGGCACCCAGACGGCGCCGAGTTTGAAAAGCGCGTAGATGATTCCCGCATACTCGGATATGCTGCCCAGACTCACGGCCACACGGTCGCCCTTTTTCACGCCTAATGAGCGTAAGGAGTGCGCAATTCTGTTGGAGAGCGCGTCGAGCGATTCGTATGTTAGTACCGTTGTGTGGGGCTTGCTGGTCGATGGTGTTGAGAGATCCGTTCTCACGGGAGCCCTTGTCATCACCGCGGGTCGATCTCCATATTGAGAAACGATTGTGGCGAAATGCTCTGGGATTGTGTGTGGTAAAAGAGGTGGCTATGAAACGGTTAGCAGATTCCTAGGATTATGATGCGTCCCGAGTAGCAGATCTGGTCTGTCATGGGATGAGTGCATCCGACTAACACCAGCATCTCCACATAGTCTCATGCACACAATCAGACTGACAGATGCGATGCACTCACATTCTTAGGTCCCGCCTCATAACTCAACCCCGTTGCGATACCTCTCCTTTGCACCACAGAAGCAGAAGTAGCCGTCGCAGTAGGATTCCATCTCCTCAATCGCGTTGTAGCCAGTGAACGCGTACATACCCCAACGCCCCGAGTCGATCTCGCGGCCCGCATCAACAAGTTTGCCCCGGGCCGCCGCAGCAAGAACACCATTCTGCAGGCAACACAAAACGAACCACTCTCTTGAAGATCAGATAATTAACAGAGGCAAATAAGACCCCAACATAGGAAAAAAGAAAACAGAAAAAGAAAAGAAAATTGTGTGTGAGAAAACAAGACCACGGAAGAAAACACACAAACTAGGGTCTAGATCGGGTGTCAGAGAAGAGCTGAAGTGGCACTAGGCATGCCTTATTTTCCCTCTTCTTCTTCACCGACGGGACGGATTATATCTTTGCGTAACGTCGGAATGAAACGAAACGAATGCAATCATTACTAATAAATCACGTCAAGCTGAGCCAAGAAATACGACGGATTGCAATTGGTGTCGTAGGGTAGGTAGGGACCTGACCTATCACCCATGGATACGTGTGTGGGGAAGTCGAATCCGTCCGGTTGTCTTCTTCCTTACTTCACTTTACCAGGTAGGTAAGTAAGTGCGTAAGGGTAGTAGGTAGTAGTAATAGGTATAGTAAAACAACGGGATGGATGGGCAAAAGTCCGGGGGCGGATTTGTTTCAGATCGGCGATAGTGCCATCGTTGGGGGAATCGAGATTGGTAGGAGATAATAGGTGGTAATGCACGATCCGTAGTTCGTGTGACCTGTGAATCGTATCTATCGTATCTCCTAGTAATACAGGGTATGATAGGTATGCGTGTGTGTACAGTACACACATGAAGAGAAGGGGGCATTAGGCAGGTAGAGAAGTAACTTGACGAACCGTTCATAGACACATTGTATGAGCCCAGTAACCCGGTTTTCTCACGTCGTTACTTCGTACCTACAGAGGCATTGACATCCCCCCTGCTAAACGCCGACCTCCTTGGTGACCCCGAAACCCCCCGCCTCTATATGTAGTCATTGGTAAATATATACATTATCAGGTGGTGCCGTTGTCCCAGCCTGTATACTTTTAATGAACTCGAGTCTTTTTCATCTGACTGAATTCTCTCTTCTCTTTTTTAATGACACCTCGACAACTCCCTGGCAGCTCGAGGACAACCCCTAGGACACTTTGAGTAGGTAGTAGTGTGGAGAAATATCCCCAATGTCAATGCTGCGCCTCCTTTGGTCGTAATGCGACAGGGCCATGCCCAAGGTCGGACGCCCGGTGTTTTGTAAATAAATCGTCCATTTTGCACGACGTTGTGTGTGCATAGTAAAAGGCGAGTTCGGCATTTCGGGATGGATTAGCTCGTACCGACCAAAATACTAGCGGTGCAGTACTATGGTAATGCCGGGGGGGCCATTCCGGGCCGGAGCCTTGGCATTGATGCATCATTTGCTATGATTAAGATAAGGGCTCAGCCGCCTACTTAAAAGCTGGTCATAACCCAAACGGTGCAAACAGTTTCTACTGTATTTCACCGATATGTCGCTCGCTTTCGGGCTTCCAGGTGCCTGTTTCCGAACCACGTTAGCGAGGGTCTTGCGCTAGCCACGAGAGTGAAAGCCACGAGAATGGAAGAAAGCCTACCTTCGAAATCATGCTTGACGAAAGCCATTGGATCGTCGAGTTCTTTGGCACCCATTTGCTGCACACCGGGTGAAAAGCTGGTAATGGGCAAAACCACCACATCGCCAACCTTCTTGGATACTTCCATGCCCGTGAAGTTCTGGAATGTTATCGCGCCATCACTGTGCTTCATATCGAAGTATCGCGGATCGTTGAAGTAGTCGAAGATGGTGTCCGTCCAGATGGCAGGGCCCGTGAATTCGACGATGGATTTCTCCTTGGACACAAACACACCCTCTTTCTTTCTCCGGAGTGTTTCGGCCGTAATACGTGACACAATGTCCCTCAAGACAGGGTGTCCTGGTTTGGACTGAATAGTCCACTGACAAAACTGGATTCTGCGACTGTACCAATCCTCCCAGTCTGGACGGTCCGGATCGGCCTCGATGCCGATAATTAGACCGATGCTGGTCTGGGGAACAGATTCGGGAACCCACTCTATGGCGCTCTTGAGGGCAAAAGTGTCAATATCGGAGTAAATACCGCCGCGCGCAAGTAGGATGAGGTAGCGGAAATAATCGGCCTTCAGGACAGGCTCGGGTAAGGCGTTGTAGGCTTCGAGAATCTCAGGGATTGCGGCATAGAAATATCGCACCATGTGAACAGCGACTTCGTCGGTGATAACCTCGTGAACGAAGCCCGGGTGTAGACGGGTCCAAGACATCTCCTGGTCTCGGAACTCGAACTGTTCATCGGCGGGCGTAGTTTTCCAAGTCTGCCAGATGTAGGCCGGGAACTTGGTCTCGACGTCGTAGGGATATTGGTACGCCAGTTTATCGTAGAGTGACATCTTGGACATGTCTTGTAATGCTTGCCGAGCAGGAACCGGCTTGGCCCGCTGGCCTACTTCATCGGCGGATGCATCGGGTGCGAGAGGCGCATGCTGCAGGGCGCCACCGTCGCTGTCGGCGGATGACGACTTCGGGGGAGGTTTGCGAAAAAGTTGGGGCTCAGTGGAGCTTTGCGAACGGCGGATGAGCACGAAGGATATGAGGAACAGGGCCGCGAACACGATGGCCCGCCGGAAGGACATCATCTTGCCGGTAGGAATGTTTGTGTACCCGATTCGCAAGTGTTGTTGGTCACACAGGCTCAAGCGTAATCGAGTTCAGTGTCGGCGCCGAGCAAAGGGATGGAGAGGGTGGGCGGCCGCGTTCGAGTGGGTGGGTTAAATGTCAAAGCGACTTCGTTCGATGCATTGGTTTCGCTGCTGAAGATGGTAAGACGAGAATCAATTCGATAGGACTTCGGATAAGCTGATATGTATGTAGTCGTAGGGGCGTGAGAGGCTGGAAAGTAGGGAGGTGCATGAGGATTAGGAGGAGGGGAAAAAGGCATGAAGGGGAGAAAAAACGAAGGGCCGTCAAATAACACCGGAGGTGACAAGGTGACAAGCTGTCTCCCTGCTAAAATTGTACCTTATCTAGGTACCTATCGCACCTGCCCTCTGAAACTGATCGACAGTCGAACCTTCTCCGTAGAGCAACAGGTTAGTCCTCCCGTTCCGAGTGCATACATAGTGTCAACGGCCATTGGTGTCGTGCTCTGGGAAAAAGAACAGAAAGCAGAAAATGGTATCACCTACGCAGGCATTCAATGTAGCAGCATGGGTACTGCAGCCCGTCACAGTCACGTAGATGTTACCGTACGTGTGTATGTACGTATTGCACGTAGCAACAGGTGCGAAGGGAGTTATGTAATTGGCTTGGAGAGAAGGAAGGTGCGCAGTAATACCGACGGGACAGCTCAGTTCAGTTACCGAACGTAATCCGTAATCCGCAGCTGCCGTCCACTTTTTGATGAAACCTACATGCCGGGGAGCGCTATGTTTCAGCTAATGTTACGGCCCTTAGCCTGATAAGCAAGCCCCTTACGTGGTTAGATCCACCCCCGATTTTCACGTTGCATATCAGACATTTGCGAATGAATTGCTCAATAGAATAGCCACAGATTCTTTTCTTGAATCCATTCATTTCGACAACTCCTTACATTTCCTTTTGTTTTCCTACCTCTCTTCAACGAAGTAACCGAAGTACGTTCTGTACGCTCATCTATCTATCAGAGTAGGACGTCATCGATTTCTTATACCAGGTATAGTGATGCAATAACCAGGATCTATCAAAATAGCGCAAATGCATTATTTTCCTATCGTGGAAATCCATCTAAGCTTGAATGACGCGTTGTCCCTGTGATAAGCTTACAACTTACAGACATCACTAACGACGGCACAGAAGACTCGCAGAAGGAGCAATCCCTCAGAAACCCTATTGGTGATGCTTTTGTCTTCTCATATGAGGTCATGAGAAGTGCGCGGCTCGCATCGATGACGACAGGGGGAACCGTTGCGCGAATCCTTCGTGCGCCGCTGTGGGACGGGACACATATTGGGGAACGCGACGAACACCTTCAGCAGTACGCTTACAGATGAGCAACGTTTACTCCGTACTGATCGTGCTGTGAAGCTCATCTCGCGCGATCCGAACTCCGATCTGCCCGGCTGAGCTCATCCTCTATGGAATAATGAAACTACATTTCTAGAATGCTGCTAAACTGTTGGCGTCAGCGCTATGACAAACCGTTACCGGTAACCCGGGTCCTTCATCTCGTCACTCATCTTACCATTGCAGCTTTCAGATCAGGGGTGAGAAATGATGTATGGCTGCTGTCACAATTTACACACGGGTTGTACCGAACCCGTCCATGGATGATTGAAAGGGTGGTGACATCGACTAACAATGATATGCATTGTGAGATGCATCACCTGGCCGCCGACAGGTTTAACGAGCCCGCGATTCTGGATTGGCATTGATTCCGACAACCATGCCATATCCCGTACATTTCTGACCTCTGTTCCATTCGAGGTTGACTTCAAATTACCTAGGCATGTGAATTCCTCCGGAGCATTCTTGGAACCAAATTCCGGGTCGTTTCCCACTCATGAGAAATATTGATCCACCAAAAAAGTGAAGCCTTCAATCTCGGCAGCATCTCATCACGCATTCTTTTTTATTCACTTCTCACACTCGACTCTTGTCAGCACAGTACCAGCTCAACGTCTAACATCATGACCTACACAACAATCAGCGCACTCCAAAATCCCCAAGCAAAGGTAAGAATAAAAAAGGGGCAACGCACGACCAAGCTGCTTCCCCCTCTTCGACACCTCCCTAGCATGAGCCTGCTTAATCCTGGCCCTCTTCGCCTCCTCCTCCGCCTCTTTCTCAAGACGTCTTACTTCTTCGCGCGCCTCACGAACCTTCACTCTTGCAGCAGCGAGTGCGCGATCAGCATCTCGCTCGGCATTTTCAGCGCCTAGGACGCGTTCCTTGGCTTGTCTGATAGAGGGGTCAATGTCGCGGGCAAAAGTACGTGTCAAGACATTTCGGTGCGTCTCTTAATGAGGGAATAAAGGGGGTATTGGGTCAGCGGATTATTCTATTCTATTATTTTGTTAAGGCTACCTATCTGCCTAAGGTATGTGTGAGAGAAGAAGATACAAGAATCATGTACCTCCTGAGCTGGTACTCGTCCGGGCGGACGAGGAGCGGCGTCGTGGGCTGAAGAAGCTGTGTCGCTTCTCGGGTGAAGACATGGGTTCTTCCACGACTTTATCTTGGTGGGTGAATAGTGGCATATTCGATTAATAGTCGGTGAGTGAGTGTGTGTAAGTGAAGAATCGCAACTCGGTATGATATCCAAGGGGCAGGTATACAGCTGGGTAAGATAAGAGCTGTATGGAGTTGCGATGAGAGACGGCGGGAAGGTTGGGGCATTTCGCCTTCAAATATATTCCAAGCCATGCCGATGATGATATATCGCATCCGTCCAATCCATAAGAAGATTCAAACGCCAACGTCGCGTCAAAAGGGCTGACGTAACCCACAAAATCTCCAAAACAGACGGGTTTCAAAAAAAAGAGGAAGGGCGATCGATCAAAGCAAGATGACGTAGGTGGTTGTCTGCGATCTTGAGCGGGATAAAAGCATCCAGCCAATGAGGAACGGGCCAATGAGAGAGATCGGCGCTAGGCCGAGAAGCGGACTAGGGCCCCTCGGTTGACTGGGGAGGGTTCGCCGGGAGATTGGCCGGTGCGTTCACCGGTGGGTTCGCCGGCGGGGCGCTGCTGCTCATCGGCGGCTTTGTTGGTACGAGTACTGCTGCCACTGCTGGATCTGAGGTTGGCTAATAGGGGTGAGAGAGTGTTGAGATCAGCATGACTTTCAACCACCACAGCAACATTCATACAACGAAAACGAATTGAATTTAATCGAATTGAACTGAATTGGATTGATTTACCTTCATCATCGACATTGTCTTCACCCGTCTCGCCTCCTTCGTCGGCCGTCCCGACCGCGGCGCATCCTGCAACCACTCGTCGCAAAGCGTGAAGGGCACCTGCTCGGGCCTGAACCCGCGCTCGATCGCCTTCGAGTAGATCCGGTTGATCTGGGAGACCGAGACCCCGGTTATTTTGGCAATCTCGATGCTCGTCTTGCCGACGGTCGGGGACTTGAGCGTGACGATAATAGCTCGCGTCGAGATGCTGGTTTCCTTTGCCATCGTTCTCCCGTTTCTTCCTTTCTCCCTTGTCATCGATAAAATCGTAATATAAGAAATCTGAATTTGTGATATTTGAGGAGTTGAATGAATGGATCTGGTCAGATTGTTTTTTCTTTCGGAAGGGGAAAAGCGAGAGCGAAAAGTGAGGAGGTGCGGGTTAAAAAGTCATGCGCACGACGCCGAGAGTATCGCTCAACCTCGTTATATGCTTATCCGTCTACGCTGCTTGTTGCTGGGTCCGTGCATATTATACAGTCTTATGTAATCGTTTGGATATGGGAATGGATTCATCATGTATGTATGTGTTTTGCTTGATGTTTATCTTGCAGCAGAAGCGAGGTGGTTTACGGGGCTCGGTTTGAGTGGTGGCTCTTGTTGCCTTCCGACTTTATGGCTTTTTGTTGGCGAGGTGACTGTTCCCGAGACGTGGTCGTAACTGCCCACTCTTGTCTCGCTTGATATACCACTTCTAAGTCCCTCCACCGCCGCACGGGATTAGTATTTCAAGAGAAAGAGCTTCATGGCGATCTCAGATTTCAAGCAAGCCAACGGCACTTAGTTTCCCAACAGTGTACCAAACGGTACCTCGTGCCAAGTTTGACAGGTAGCGATCTCCTAACTGGTGCGCCGGTCCCGTGGACGGCGTAACATCCATCGATCCGGGAACCACTTCCGAACTCGGATCCGCTGCGATGTACATAACTCAGATCCGGGACGTATGATCCGGGGAAAATCGCCCGGGGATTTAGTTTGGTAGTTTATTTGAACTACGTAATTGACGTCAGTTTGTGAGCAGGCGTCGTGTGCCCTGATCACTTGCAGATGTATTGGGTCAATTAACTCTCGATCACGCCGGGTGGCAGATCATGGGGCGTAGCCGCGTCATGACTGTTGTTTGGGTCGGAGTTTGGCAGGTCGTAGATAAAACCAGGAGATTTCACGGAGATAACGCACAAAGTCGATCACGACCATTCAAGTTCACAGCCATTTGAAACCTCGAAACTCATGTATCAAAAACTCTGAACGCGATTCGTATTCTTTTCTCAAACAAAAGGCTAAAACCCGCTGATAAATCCATCATATCTTCCTGTCCTCGTATTCTGACTCCATGTGGATGTGATGATACACTCGTAGACTCAAAAACGAAGAAAACCGGACGCCTGCCTGTGTTGTTTTTGTATACAAAACCTAACTCCATCTCTCGTATGTTGTATGGGCAAAGAAAAGAAATACCGTACGCGCCCGCTTCCCTCCATCCCCTATGTGAATCGCCTCTGGTATGTTGTGTATGAAAAGACAACGCGGCTTCGTGAAAATATACAGAAGAAAGGAAAACGGCGAAATGCTCCTTGATGCTGTTCGAAATAGCTCAGTTTATGTTCCGTGACTTGTTTTGGACGCCATTTCGAGTTTCGTGGTTTTGTTTCGAAATGACGAACCCCTGACTACGGCGAATAGTCGCATATAGTCAATGGGGCACTTCGCAAATCTTGACTGTCGGGCATTCGAATTCGAAAATGACCACGCGAACTCGCCAGTCCATCTTTTCCGTGCTTTTGCATGGTCGCGGAGGACATAAGCATTGCCCGATGGTTGAGTCATCGAGCCATGGGCGCGAGCGGCGTCTTTTTCGACTCATGCATCGGTATATACAATTCGTGAAATCAAAGAAAATGATACTGGGTATGACACTAAGTCTATAAGCGATCGCAATGCAGGCATCTTCGCCCTCTAATAAGGGCCTTTGTCGTTTCGAACTCGGAGGGTATCAAAACCGACTAACATTTCTGGGTATCGACGAGACACAACGATCTTTGAATCAATGTCTCATTCGTAAATCGCTCGAATGCAAGATACCGTCCGTGAGTGGTACGCCGTCGTTAGGGGCGCAAGCCAGACGCAGTATGTTGTTTGCAACTAGTCCGTGGACTTCAAGCCATCAGGTGGTCACCAATCTCGGCCCATATCAGGTTGAGCTGGTTATCACACCAGCCATTCAACCAGATAATGTCTTTCAGTTTCATTCCCAAAGTCTCTTTGTCCACGATGCCTCTAATAGAGCAGTAGTTCTTGAGGGCGTGGACGAAGAACTGGCGTTGATCACCGCGCTGTCCAGCTTGTTGAGAGCCGTGGAAGTCAGCCGCAGTTACGGGCGTACGAACACATGTTCCGACAAAGAGAGCCCAAAGCAAGGCGTTCTTGGTAAATTCATCTTCGGGTTTCGGCGCGGGACGGCTGAGTGGCGAGGTGTTCGACGTCGCGGGGGACCAGCACTCTACTGAACCGTTGCTGGCGTTAGAAGTGCTGGACGATGCAGTAGACCAACTCTCCGCCGAGCTGCTGCCGAGGCTATTCGAGCTGTAATAAGATCTGGGGCTGCCGTAGGGCTCGGGGCTAGAGAGAAGGTTGAGTGTAGCAGCGGCACTGTAAAGCGACGATATGAGAGAACCTGTGATGACGCGATGTCTGGGCGCAGCCGGGGGTTGTCCACGAAGCGCCAAGTGAAGGAACATGTGTGCTGCAAACATGAGACTCTCAGACAGGTCAATAAAGGAGTCTCCCGCTTCTCTCTTGATGCCACCTTGAGTGTTCGTTGGAAGCGAGTCTGTGGTCGTCTGAGCCGCGAGGCTGCGATATGACTGCTCGAGACGGAAAAGTCTCCATTCGGTTAGGTATATCGAGTCGCTCAACTGAATTCGTTCGGTTGACATGTTTGCTAGGTTGTTGTAGTCAAACGAGCCCAGACAGTCAGTGATCGCGTATAGAAGCTCATATATCTCGACAATCTCAGGATGACGAATGACGAGCTTTTCGTACTCGACGGTGCTCTCCGTCGATCTGCTTTGGAAGCGATAGTGAAGGCCGAGAGGTGTTGCCAGTTGCGGTACGAAGGGGAACGCCAACGGCTGCCCGGCCGCGTATGCGTACGAGAAATCCGCCCTTTGATTTAGTTTAGTTTATGAAGACTGTGACCATGATGAATGCTCAAAGCATCGAATCGTAGTTCTTACCATACTAAGGCCCGTTGGATGACGCTGATGTGCTTGAAGCCTTCTAGAATGCCTCCGCGCATGTCGACGATGCGCTTTAGACCACACATATGAGCTGCTGCTGCCTCGATGGAGCCAGTGAAAGTCTATGCATTTCGGTTAGAATCAATCCAATCCCCAGCTCTGTCTTTACTCGCCTCATTGTTGACTAGCAGGGCAACTGCCATGGTGATGCCGTCCGAGATGGGAACACCGGGGCTCTTGCCCTCCACGTTTAGTCGCTTATTGATGGCTTTCATAGCTTGGAGACGATGGAAGTCAAAGGTGCTGGTATCACTCCATTGAGCCAATGAGTTGCTGTGCGCAGAGCGGCAAGTCAGCAACAGTATTCCTTTAGGACTCGCCAGTGCTCAGTTTTTGCCGACCATCTCAATACCAGATAGAGAGGTCTTTATGAACTTGAGACTCGGGCAGCGCAAATGAAAAGCAAACCTCTATACGTACTGCATCGAAGCAACCATCGCCATGAAGGCATGTGTGATAGCGGTATCAACATGTAACTAACATGCAATTAACATCGGGTCGCCCATTATAGAACCAGAGGATGGCGCCACACTCACGGCATCGAAGAAGTTGCCCTCTGGGTTCATGGCGAAAGCGTTGGCCAAGAAACCAGAATAATCTATCCAGGTCAGTGAGGCTCAGTGAGATAGCAACGTCTAGTATAGCAGAGACAACATGAAGTCACAAAGCAAAGTCACAGCATTGAGGTCCACCCACATGTCATCATGTATGTCGGCGCTCCGGCGCGGTCGAACCACTTCTCCACAACGGCTTCGCGCGGGCATAAGCACACTGTGAAGCAATACTTGAGCAAGCTCTCCGTCAAGGGTGTCGTCTCGATGCGGAGCATAGGGAAGTTCGGAAGCTCCCGAGCTACTACTAAAGCAAGTTCTGGTGATATCATTGTGGGGGCGAGGTTGTTGTCTGCTGCTGCTGCTGGCGTCGCAGCAGGACGGTTGAGCGTGAGAGCATGGTGCTTGGGTGTCGACGGCTTCTTGATGGCGGCCGTGCTGACGATGCCGCCATTGCGTCTGCTGCTGTCGCCCTCAGAATGACTACTGCTGCTCGCCTGAACGCCAGGCTTTATTCTGAACTTCGAAATGCGCTCTTTTTGTGTGCTCGATTTCCTCGCCTGTGACGGAGGGCTGTTGCTCTCATTCGGGAGCTTCTGTCGCCGCGCATGGGAGCGCACCTTACGGCGGGTCTCCTCATCGTGGGTGACAGTGTTGATGGAGGTGATGAATTGAAAATTTATGGCCTGTGGTCTAACCATTGCGGATCCAGAGAAGAGAGAAAGGCAGGGAGATCGAGTTGGTAATAATGACGGACTGGCCAGGAGGGTTAGGGATTAATGGTGGTGAGAGAGGGATCGTCTGGAGTCCAAGCCTTTGCTCATTCCCTCCTGTCGGGCCATGCTTGTCTAATCGGCGGTTTTAAGAGAAACGGCCTCGAGGTAACCTCAGGGCAGGCAGCGTTTCAAGTTGGCCGTCCTTTGATTCTTCCTGGAGAGAAGGATTGCAGTACGCGTAGGCCTGGTCACTGGTCAGGGCTTGAGAAGCCGGCGCGCAGTGTGACGACCGCCCTTTGGCTCCACAGCTCCAGCTCCGTTTCGCTCCTTGCTAGGTAGCAGGTCTAAGGTATGACATTTGCATGGTTTCTTTTCGCAGGCAGGGCAAGTAAATAGGCAAAAGTACACTACGCGGGAGGACCTGGCTCTTGTCTGCGTGCTGGCGCCTCGACGTCGTACTCTGGAGGTACACCTTGTAACTGACTTAGTGGCCTGGCGCTAGCTTTTCTGTATTTCGTAGCGTGCATCGTAGGGTTGGATCATGGATGGACGGAGTGGCAGGGATGCAGTTTTTTACTTTACTTTTGCTTCGCTCGTTGCCTGCGCCGTTCCTACCGTACGAAGTCATCCGTATATTACGGAGTCCTGCTGCACGGTCCTTGGACGCGGCTCGCTCTTTCCCAGTGCTCAGCAGCAGTCGTGCGCATTAGTAATCACGGGGGAGGCCCACGTATCCCACGGTGTCCCACCGTATTCCACGGTATCCCAGCGGATGTTACCGACAACTACACTAGAAGAGGCAGAGCGAGCGGCATTAAACGCTCCGTTGCAATCAATTTACATATTTTCACGACCTCCCTAAACCTCGCTAGGTATCGAACGGCTTGGGTGCCCTGGTAGTGTGGCCATCTTGATGACAAGCACCTGACACATTGTCGATTACATCCGGTGCATGAAGCTGGAATTGCCGAGTTAGGAAAACGAGATGTGAGACTAGTGCCATTCGTAGCGCAAGTCCGCCGTGCACCGTGGTCCGTCGGGAGTACATCGGTAGTACCGCCGCCCGACTCGGCAGCGTCTGATCCGTGAATGGCTCCACTAATAAGTAACGTAGATATAAGGGCAAGACTGTTGCTCGGTGCTCACGATGTTCTCGTTCATTCTTCAATCACGTTCATGGTAGGAATTCAGTCTTGAGAGTATCATTGAACTGATTTGCCTTCATTCAAATCATTCAGATGATTCACGACTCATAACATATGTTCAGCAGCTACTACAAAGTACACTTACACGTACGTCGTCGAGGTTAGACGCTTAAATAGTGCACCATACGGCATGGGCTGCTAGTGGGCGCAGTGCTAAGCGGTAGGTACCTCTTGTCTACCTCATGTACCAGTCCGAGTCCGAGGACTGACTTGAATGTCGAGACTCGAGACTCGAGATTGGCACTAGTGCGCGAGGCACAGTATCCTGTCCTTAGCGTGCACTATGTCGCTAGGATATAATTCGTGGAGTCCCACACATGAATGTACCACGCACAGTACGAATGCGTCTGCAGGGTTCCGTCCAGAACTTACCTAATCCTACAGATTCAGCCTTACAGAATCGATATGTCCTCATCGCCGTTAGGATCCTGATCGGCACTTTACTGGTTTAGGATCTCGGGTTGAGACCGTCATCAACGACCATACCTATGGTTGTAGATTTCGTGGGTTTTCAGTGCAACGAATACGCGGCAGTACCGGGTCACTGAGTTGCACAGCGAGTTGCTCGCTACGCTAAATTGTCCGTTGTTGGGTCAGTTAAATATAGCGCCTAAGTCCGCTAATCTCGATGCTACCCAATTGTTGGCTTCCAGGCACAAACTGATAGCGTGGGAATTTCCCGATCAGCCTTGCCTCTTCTGGATTCGTGTCCTGTGCCTCGTACTGTGCCGGTACTTCCTAGCGTCTATAACCAGTCTCGGTATTAAAATCCTCGCGTTGTCTTAGAAGCAATAGGTAGGTCCAAGCGGCTCTGAATTTCTTCATCAGCGGTTTGGGTTTAGCCCATGTGGATCCGCCATGTGTGTGGACGATTTACTGGCCAGTCAGATCGCCCGTTTGCCATCGGTTAGCTGCTCACCCCTGCCGTACGCGTACGAATTGCAAGGTACCTGTATGTAAGCTTGACCCACAGCTATGGTAGCGGTACGGCGCCTTTCTTGTTTGATTAGATTGATAAGGAGATGATCTCCGGACGCCACCTGGTAACGCACGCCGTAGCTCCACTCACTTGTGGAATTCAGGACTTTTCAGTAACGTAGGTATTCGTATGGAGTCCAGTCAGTCGATTGCTGATCATGTAATTCCTCGAGTTGCTGATTAGATTCGTCCTGATTGGCAGACACCAACGGAATACGTCGAGAACGTTTTTTGGCTTTGTCATCATTTTCCCATGGGGTGAAATGTGGACGTAGCACTTGCCTGTTTAGACTCTAGCGCAGTATGGAGGTCCACTTAACGGTACGAGACGGTTCTTCGACCAATGAACGGACGTTGTCTCAAGTCAACCCTCGCTCAGCTTCGCCACATGTTGTCGTGATAGCGGCACATGGCTTCGATACTACCAGTACGGATACCTACTACGGATTACCAGGTGCCTGGTAATTCGTATCTGCCTACATACGTAATGAGAGGCGCAACGGTGTGCCCATGAGAAGGTCTGAGCTCGGTGAGACACCGTAACCTGCTAAGCAGAGACAAAGCAAAGCCACACGAATTTCTACTTCTCTTGGATTAACGACACCCATGCAAAAATGAGATTCAGTGGTTAGGCAACCTAGGCGCACAGGTACTCGCTGGTACTTGCTCTAATCCACGCAGGAGGTACGCTATGGACACTAGAATGGCTCCGTCAGTCCGACTCCGTACGCCGTGTCCTGGGGTTTACCCCGTTCTTTCAGGACTTATCCGTCCACCAGAGTGGTGGATATCACGAGCGGGTCGATGGGACTTACACGTGTAGAACTGTCTCGAAGTAAGAATTGAATGTGCGGTGCCCAAAATAGGAACATAATCTCTTTTGCAGATCTGTTGGTGCTCGTACAATCGTAGGTCTGCTCTCTTCTCTTTGTCCAGAAGCAAATCTACTTTGTCAGTCAAAGCGAATATGAAATCGTATTCGTTGATTTCTTCTCATTTCCACCAAACATAGGCGCGAGCCCTTAATCCAGGGTACCTGGATAGCATCCCATCGTGACGCTCGGTGCCATGGTCCCCTTGTCACGTCGCTTGCGTCCTCACCCGGGCGGCTAGAGACTGGGGGTGCCGGGAGTCCCTTGATTCGGCGCTGGTCGCCGTACTCGCAGCACCGAACTCGGAGACAGAAAGTACCTACCCCGGGCCGGTCAATGGCAGTGTACCTATGATACTCCAGGTTGTAGGCAGATACTACCTACATTTGGGGGCAAATGCTCGAATTGGTTCTGAATCTTCCAAGCTAATGCTGGCGCTGAAGAGTCATGTCTCCGTAGTGCCTGATAACATTCATGCCGTCTGCCCAAGCAGCAACAATTTTGCCCAGACCACAACTATTCAGAAAGCTCGAATTCGTATACTGACTTGCCCATGTACTCCCAACCCGTTCTTTACATGCTCTCTGCCTCAGACTAATAGGCAAACTAGGTCGTCTAGCAATGTATAGTACGTCACACGTGTACAAGAACCCGGTCGTAAAAGTCCGTGATATACCTCGAAGTGTACGGGATACCTAGCAATACGGAGGATTTACACACGAGGGCATGTACCTATTCCGTAGTCGAGAAAACGCCAACAAGTCACCAACGACACCGCAACTACTTACCGGTACCTCTTCCGTACGTATGCTCCCCCACGAAAGGCCTGCTAAGTTGCTCTAGGACTAGGTGCTCATGCATGAATCCCAAGATCTCGTCTGAGAATCACATGGTTAAGAGCTAATAACCCCACCAAAACGGTCGAAACCACCGCCCACAGCTCCCCTGGAACATCTCCAACTTCCCGTTTTCTGTTAGACAGGCCGTCAGTATTTATCCGTCCATTAATGCTCGGAATAGACAGTTGCCGGCGGAAGACATTCATGCCGGAGCGGGAGACTCCCCCGTCTTGGCTTATGTCCGGGCATGACATCACTTACATGTAGGTCATAGCTATTTCCGAGTGCAGATGGGAACACAGAGGCCATCGAGATATAAAATCACGGATGCCCTCGACCGAGGAATCCTCGATTGTAGTCTCTGATTGCACCGAAACACTCCCAGACATGTGATTGTCTTACCCACCGTAACGGCTCACCTTACAATAAAACTGGACCTCTTCTCTTCAGACACATGGCTGTACGCATACGTACTGAATCAAGAAAGAAAGAAATTTACAGCAAGAGTGTTATTCCCGTGGTATCGGTGCTTCCTGGCGTTGCATAGGTAGCGTGTACCTTACCTGACTACGACGCAAGTGGATACGGCCCCGGAATCGTTTCAACCAAGGAAAAGCTGCAACTAAAATATTCACACGTAGCTCGACTTCACCGCGCCTCAATCCATTTATAGCTTGGGGGTTTTTGGAACAAGAAGAAAAAAAAAAGACAGACCACTTTGAAAAAAAACGAGGCATTTATTTTAAGTTGCATTAGTTGACTCGAAATTCATGCCTACCTAGATACACAAGTTCGATTTTACGGCGGGTTCTGGACAGGCACCGGAGAAGCAATTGCTGACCGGGGAAGAAGAAAAGAAGGAGAGAAGAAAGAAGAACGTAATCCGTACCGAGAGTCTGGGTGAAGCTTGCTTATTCTGCGCCCAGACGGAAGCCTCACATGTCGGTACCGAGTCCGTGGCGTACATGACGCACGGTTATTTCCACCGCAGCGCAGACAAGACAGCAGTGTCTCATTCGTATCGTATGTACTGCGCGGTCTCTACCGCCAAAAAAAAGTTGACGACCGTAATCCATAACCGACTGCCAATCTGTGAAAATTCCAAAAATTGAAATGAAAAAAATGGAAAAATAAATGCCCACTAGCGGAATCGAACCGCTGATCTTGTCATGACACTTAGAAACAAGTACTAGTGACACGCTATACCACTTAGCCAAGCGGGCAGATTTTCGAGTTGTTGTTGGAATTTCGGCCGTCAATCAGAGACTACGTTCCTTACACGTGTACTACGGATCGACGAAACGCTACGCCATATCTTTATCGTGATCAGATGGTTGTCGCTTAAGTCCGAGTAAAACAGCGGGTTTCAGCTGACTTGACGGTAGTATGAGGTAAACGAATCGTCATCCGTAGATCTTAGTATCACACCCAGCAAAACAGAGTTGGTCCGGTATGATTCGGTTCATCGTCTACTCCGTAAAGTGCGTTTGTCTGGAGATTTTCAAGTCTCACTTCAATTCCGTACATACGAGCCAATATACGGTTGTCATAACTGCGAACTCCATGAATGCACCAACATTCAACTCGCCACTCTTTCTTATTTCTCTTTCTTATTCGGACACCGCCATGGAGTATTTTGCGCGAGTCTTCTTTGTTTCTTTTTGCTCCTGAAGGATTAACACGCACGTAGCAGTTGGATCATCACCACGTTAGTCACAGAGTGAACCTCTTTGGTTGCATGGAGATAAAGTGCCAAGTTGCCCGGTGCACCATACAGGCTCTGATAAGTTTGCACGTGACGAGGTAAAATCCGTGCACAGTACTAATTCTTCCCACATGAACGATATTGGTACGAGATATGTCTGTGACTTTTCCACTGGAAATGTATGTCGCTTGCTGCCGATAAGAGGTACCGATTAAGCAATTTACAGTATGCATACGGTCCACTTAAATATGTAGCAGTGGGGGTTGTCTGCCTCTCTTAACCAAAAAATTCTGATAAGAAAAAAAGCGAATGGAGGGGTCAAGTTTTTAGCTAAGCGGAATTGCCATCGATATTATTTGTCTCCCCGGGTCAGAGTGCTGCTGCTGCCGCTGCCAACCTTAACCATTATTTACTCTTACGAGTACACACAGCCTTCTGGGCACTGCAGACTTTTACCCCTTACACATCGGTAAAAGAGCATCATTAGGCATCTTGGGACGGCTACTGTCTATTTTTCGTCACCAAAGACTCGAGACCACTGCGCTTTTGCGCCTGTCTCCCGCGAGTAGTCTTTTATCTCGTCTTATCTCCATCATCACCGTCGTTGATCGGCTTCTCATTCACCGACCCGTCCTCCAACTCTCCACTCTTCCGACCCCGGCCATTCTCTCTTCACGATGCCTCACTCTGTTTCGCCGCTGATTATGGTCGGGCAGTCTACCGGTGCTGCTCCTCCCCCCGCTCCGGAAGATGTTGCCGCTATCCTCAACACCGTTTTCACCGCCCAGTCCTCAGCTGCTTCCATCGATGCCGCCTACGCGCTCTGCGAGCTCCTGTTGAACACTGTCGGATTCCGAGGCCTTTACCACTACGGCGTCGTCGCCGAGGTCAAGAAGGCTGCTGCCGACAAGAAGAGTGGCCTGCGACGCGAGAGCGCCCAGAACCTCCTCGGTGCCCTCTTTGAGAAATTCCCCTCACGCCAGCCGCTTAGTGAGATCGTTCTCCTTCTTCAAGACGGCGGTCTGCTTGGTGTCGCGCTCGATGCCTTGGCCGACAAGGGAACCGTTGTTCGTGACGCCGCTCAATATGGCATCGATGCCTTGTTTTCTCGTCTCAGCCCCGAGGCTATGGTCGCTGGCTTGTTGCCCGCCATTGTTTCCTACCTCTCTAAGAAGACCGGAAAGTGGCAGGGTGCTGTTGGTGCCTTGAAGTTGATGCAGCGCATGGCTGACAAGGCCCAGATTGAGATTGGCAGCACCAAGGAGCAGGCCCAGGAGAAGGATGTCCTTCGGGATGCCATGGGTTCCAAGCTCGCTACTTTGATCCCTATCGTCGAGAACAACATGCACGACCTTAAGACCGAAGTCGAGAAGCAGGCCGTGACTACTATGCAGTCACTCACGACCCTGCTATCCAACGACGACGTTGCCCCCCGAATTCCCTTACTTATCGAGACCCTTCATCACCCTTCGACTCAAACCCTCCAAAAGGCGATTCACGCTCTCTCCCAGACCACTTTCGTCGCCATCGTTACATCGCCAGTGCTTGCGCTCCTGACTCCCTTCCTTGAACGCACTCTGAACAACCCTAGCACTACTCAAGAAGTCCTGCGACAGTCCACTGTCATTACAGAGAACTTGACCAAGCTAGTACACGACCCCATCGAGGCCAGAACCTTCCTTCCCAAGCTTCAACCTGGTGTCAAGGCTGTAGCGGACCGTGCTCCCCTTCCTGAAGTTCGTGAGCTCGCTACGAGAGCCTTGGACGTCATGGACAAGGCCATGGGCAATGAGCACGCTGCCGTCGAGCGCACTTCGATCGAAGACGTTGCCAAGGTCCTTGATTCCGAGATCAAGAAGCACGGCGGCCTCTCTGCCGACTTGGAGTTCTACCAGTTGGCCCGTGCCTACATTGGTGAGATGGTTGCCGACGATTCCAACTACCGCCAGGTCAGCAGAATTCCTGGCAGAATTGGTCCCTACCTGAAGGAGCTTATGCCCCAGCCTGGTGCTTGCGATGCCGTCGCATCCGCCATCCACGAGTTCTATGTCGCCGAGGATGAGCGTAAGTACGGTGTGCCCGAGAAGGAAGATGACGGCGAGACTGAAATCGTCAATGCCGACTTCTCTCTCGCATACGGTGGTATGCTTCTTCTTTCTCACACCAACCTACGTCTCCTCAAGGGACACCGCTACGGTCTCTGTGGACGTAACGGAGCCGGAAAGTCAACACTGATGAAGAGTATTGCTGGAGGCAAGCTTGAGGGTTTCCCTCCTCAGGATGTCCTCCGAACCTGCTACGTTGAGCACAACCAGGGTGAGGATGCTGAAATCAGCATTCTCGAGTTCATGGTTAAGGACCCTACCATTGCATCCGAGGGCCGAGAGAGAATTTCGGCAGTTCTGGAGGAGTTCGGCTTCACATCTGGACCCGAAGGTCGCCAGTCCCAAAAGGTTGGATCGCTTTCTGGTGGTTGGAAGATGAAGCTGGCTTTGGCTAGAGCCATGCTCCAGAAGGCCGACGTTCTACTCCTGGACGAACCTACTAACCACTTGGATGTTGCCAACATCGCTTGGTTGGAGAACTACTTGAAGACTCATACAGACATCACCAGTTTGATCGTGTCTCACGACTCTGGCTTCTTAGACAACGTCACAACCGACATCTACCACTACGAGCCAGGCAAGAAGCTCGGTCACTTCAAGGGCAACCTCGCCGCTTTCGTCAAGGTTCGCCCTGAGGCTAAGGCCTACTACACCCTCTCGGCCTCGAACGTTCAGTTCAAGTTCCCCCCTCCCGGTATTCTTTCCGGTGTCAAGTCCGCTACCCGTGCCATCATCCGCATGACCAATGCCTCTTACCAATACCCCAACGCGCCCAAGCCGTCTCTTAGCGACGTCAGCTGCCAGTTGACTCTCTCGTCCAGAGTTGCTGTCATCGGCCCGAACGGTGCGGGTAAATCTACTCTGATCAAGATCTTGACTGGAGAGGTCATTCCCACATCCGGCCGTGTTGAGAAGCACCCCAACTTGCGTATTGGATACATCAAGCAGCACGCTTTGGAACACGTTGAGATGCATCTCGAGAAGACGCCCAACCAGTACCTACAATGGCGTTACGCTAACGGTGACGACCGAGAGGTGTTCCTGAAGCAGACCCGCATCCTGTCTGATGCGGATAAGGCGCAGATGGACAAGAAGATCGATCTGGGCGACGGCAAGGGCGAGAGGCAACTCGAGGCCGTTGTTGGTCGTCAAAAGTGGAAGAAGACCTTCCAGTACGAAGTGTGAGTGATACCTTGATCATCTACTGTCAGGTTTTGTTGCTAATACCGTTCTATAGTAAATGGAGAGGTTGGCTCCCGAAGTTCAACTCGCAGGTTTCCCGCGAGACCATGATCGAGTGGGGTTTCGACAAGCTCGTTCAAGAGTTCGATGACCACGAGGCGTCGCGTGAGGGTCTGGGTTACCGTGAACTCCAGCCCGCAGTCATCTCCAAGCACTTCGAGGACCTCGGTCTCGACCCCGAGATTGCCAACCACAACGAGATTGGCAGTCTTTCTGGTGGTCAGAAGGTCAAGGTCGTCCTTGCTGGTGCCATGTGGAACAACCCTCACTTGCTCGTTCTCGACGAGCCTACTAACTTCTTGGACCGTGACTCTCTCGGTGGTCTTGCCGTGGCCATCCGCGACTTCAAGGGTGGTGTCGTCATGATTTCCCACAACGAAGAGTTTGTCGGTGCTCTTGCCAACGAGCAGTGGCACATCAACGACGGTCGCATGACCTTGAAGGGCAACGCTGCCATCTCGTTGGACCGCTTCGAAGACAGCCGGCCTGGCAGCGGTCTCAACAGTGGCATCGTCAGCACCGCGGCTAGCAGTGCGGTGAACAGTGCCATGAACAGTGCCGTTAACAGCGGAACCGAAGACAATACGCCGCTCACCTTCAAGGCCAAGAAGAAGAAGAAGAAGACCAAGAAGGAGCTCAAGGAGCAGGAAGTCCGACGCCGACTCCGACACATCGAGTGGCTCAGCTCTCCCAAGGGTACTCCCCACCCTCCGGACACGGATGACGAAGAATAGATGATAGATTGAGGCTTAGAAGGAGATGCTTTATGATAATCGGATTCGCAAAGGATAAGGATACAAAAACGCGGGGCGCACATTGATGAAATCGTATTCACTTGCATCTACGAGCTACGCAAATGGGTGCTTGGCTTGTCGGATAATAGACACACGAAAGAGAGCACAGCAACAGCATAACAGCAAAGAAGAAGAGTGTGGGCACCGAACACAATTAGACGTATAGACAGAAAGCAGTCAGTCTCCTTTTACGCGGCGTTCAGAATAGAGTACGGAAACTGGAGCGATGGGCAATAATGATCAAGTTTGCATGCAAGTTTGCCACAATTCTTTTTTATCTTTTTAATTTTTTCGCATTAAAGGGGGTGGATTTGGATTTCGTTGTTAGAATGACGATGTGAGAAGTCGTCGTTTATGATTTTCTAGAATCATGAATATACATGCATTTCATCCACAAGGACTGTCTCTGTCTGAAGAGTTGTTCATCCTGACTAGGATGTTGATCCTCTTATGATTTTCTAGAATCTGCCCCTGTCTGAAGAGTTGATCCTGGTTACTGGTTCCCGCGTGGCTTGCTCATAAGTTCATTGCATGAACGGCACGTGTGTTATAAAGATCATGGATGGGCGCCTCATGATATGTAAGGGGCACATTCAGAGTATTCGTTCAAGTAAACAATTCGCAAAAGTAAACAAGTCACAAATCACAAGCAAGCATTCCAAAGACCAAGTTGTTCTTGATGACCGTCGCAATGCGCGAAACGGCTCTAATATTTACGATTATCGATTAAGGAGTGTGTGTGTACTAGGTAGTATAGTAGAATATAGGTTCATGACGTGAATCTTCGTAGCCCTGGGGAGGTGTGAGTGTCCTTTATATCCTCATCTTTTTTTCCCTCTCCGTTTATCCTTTATCCCATGAGTAGTGATAGTGGTAAGGTGTCTAGCAGCTGAGCTTCCAGGAGTTGAAGAAAGCGGTCAGCGCGGAGCTGCTGACGCAGGTGTCCTTGGCGGCGACCTGGGCGCCGGCGGAGCAGGCCGCGTCGGTGTAGACGGTCACTGTTGTATTCGTTAGTATTGTTCTAGAAAAGATGGGGATGAGTGAGTGAGGGAAAGACTTACAAGTGCAGGCGGCACCGGCAGGTTTGACGGCCTCGAGCTTGACGGAGGAGATGGGCGCGGGCGAGTTGTCGATGGTCTGGCACTTGTTGGCGTCGGACTCGTCGATGGTGTAGAAGCCGTAGTTGAGGTTGCCGCAGGCGGCGTCGCCGTAGATGCGGAACTGGGCCAGGCGTTCGCCGTCGCGGCGGAGGACGGCGGCGTTGAGGCCGGTGGCGAGGGTGGAGACAGCGAGGACGATGGTGGTGAACTGCATTTTGAATGTGGTTGGGTTGGTTTTTTTTGGTGGGAGAGAAGAAGGTGGCAAGAGTGTTGAGTGGATGGATTGTTTGGTGGTTGTTGCGTTGTTGTGATGTGATGATGATGAGATGGAATATTCGGGGAGAAAGAGCTTGGATCGCGAGCCTTATATATCCAGATTCTCATGGCAAGAACCGTTGTCGACCATCCAAGATCCCGGATATGCTATTGAGACTTGTCCATGGTCGTTTCCCATGGTAATACGAGATGGTTGGTCAATAGTCTCCCTCTCGCGAGATGGCATGTCTGTGCTGAGGAGAGAAGCGCGAGTCCGTGCTGTGGTTGCTGTGCCACTGTCATGGGTCTCGTATGGGTACCAGTGAGCAAAGCAGCGACGATCACCCGTTCTGGACAAGTCCGAAGAAGGTCCTTGTGACGGCGTCACGAAACCCGGCGATAGAGGTCGTCAACTCCACTGGTTTAACGCGTGGTTTAACGTGTTACTATCGAATCAATCGATCTATCAAGCCCAGTTCCATCAGCTCACCAGTCACGATAACCTAGCACCATCTAGAGACCGGATGGAGAATAGATACGATCTTCTTCTTCTCTCGGCTAGCCGCATTGCATCCCCATGTCTTGTCTCTTTTCGTTCTGCCCGTTTGGAAAAAGAGCAGCCCCCGGGGTTGGTGGAGACCCAGCAAGCACCAAGACAACCTGGTCGTAGTCGTGAGACCCAAAAGCAGAGAACGCGCGATGATTAGTGCGAAGATGGTCATGCTGGAGCTGGAGCTTCGCCGGGGAAAAGGGCTTTACGAGGAGACATGCATTGCATGCGCATGCATTCGCGCAGACCACAGGCTTGGCTTAGGGCCCTTGTGCTTCTTGGCTCCCTTGATCCAATCCATTCGTCTCTATCGTACCTATCTACTACTCGTATCTCCTTCACAACCTCCATCATCGCCACTACGGGAGTATCTCCTACACTAGATAGTCATCCTTTGTATTTCGTACTCTACAGGACGGGAACGAACGGCCTGCATCGAGCCGCGCATGCACACATCCGCTGGCTTGCTCGTGCATGTATTTACATATGTATCATTTTCTGCTGAGGCGTATTTTCCCGTATTGAAGCTGCCTGTTTCTATCTTTAACCAAGTCGTCCTCGTGTAGCGAAAGTACTGCGTAGGCATGCCCGTAACCGGTATCCCGTCTTCATAGACGACAGCCAGTTCATCGTCAGCTCGTCTGCAATGAAACCCTTCCATCCAGGGATTCCGAATCCGGAATATCTGCCTACATTTGCCGGGAATACCTACCTATACCCATGGGTGCCGCCACCATCTACAACTAAGTAAACAAACGAGATAAACGAAAGACCGGGAAGCTGGTAAACTATTATCCCATAGTCCCCTTACAAGACGCGCGGAATGATTACGAGTAGATAGATAGATAACCGCCAGACAAGAAACCCTTACCCGCATACGCGTCTCTTCCCTTCCCCAGGGTTTAAGGATAAAGTACTAACGGTTAAATAGTCTGAGCGTTCGCGCGTGGGAAAGTCCCAGTCTACGGAGAAATAGATTCAACGAACGATCGAGAGTCCGGTGCTCTGCTCTAAGCCGTACTCTCTCTAATCAGCAGTGGGACGAACCCGAAGTGGGAACGTTCGAAGTGTCCACTTCGCGTGGGTGGTGGTCCGGAGCAAACGGGCGGAGACGATGGTGGCCCCCCCTGTTTCCCGGGTAGGGATTGGTTCAGGCGTGCGAGACGAACTGGGGGTCTTTGCTCTTGTGGGGGAAAGGTCCCCTTTTAGCAAAGCGGTCCATTGAATTTTCGAATTCCCGAAATGCAACACCGGCATTCCCGGGAGTTTTAGCTGGGGGTGGTGGTTCGTCGTCGCTGTTGGTTGGTGATAATCTACGATTTAACGAAACCAACGAATGATAACTCCCCAAAGCCATGGGACTGCATCGTCCTTCCGTACGACGAATGTATCGCTTGCGCCCGACTAGAGTAAGGCGATGCGTATCATATCGCATAACCAACTCATCTCTCTCGCTCTCTCTCACTTTACCTGAAAAGGGTGAACTGGAGAACTGGGGGAGATGCCGACCTCAGCACGCACCACGTCGACGTTGTACTCACCCTCCATCTGCAGGCAGTGAAGAGATGCGAGTGTGTACACGAGATTGCCCACGAGATTACCGAGCCGGGTTCATTTGGCTCCCGGAAGCGAGACGCCGCATACCGTGGCATTCTTCAGCGAGGGTGTAGATGACACTCACGGACAGACCGACTCTTGTAGAATTATCAAATTTGTTGACGACGAGGTTTACGTACGTCTTGCAAGTTGTACAGGAGAGAAGACTGCCGCGTAACACGCTCATCGTGATACGGCATGGGTTGGTAAAGGACTCGTATGTAGGTAACGACGCAGGTAAGCAGAGAGACATGTACGTACGACTCGTAGACACAGCCGTATAACCTAACGCCGGCGATCACGGACGTGGAACCGATGTAACCCGGGTGACGTGAACGGTGCTCCCGATCCAAGAGAATCACACGATAGAGAGACATCGAGAGTCGTCTCACGATTACTGAACGCTCCCTTACATACGGACACGACTAAGCCATGTTGGTGAAATCCGTATGAAGCGAGCGTGGGGTTTCTCAAGCAGAAAAAATCCTTCGAGTTCGTGATTGATAGTCACGGGTGAGGTATTAAGTTGTACGCGGTGGAAGGAATCGCGAGATGTTCATGTGTTCTCTCTGTGGGGAGAGATCGACGAGCTGAGACACAAACACGAACACGGCAGCATGACAAACGACATAACACATGCTTTAGTCCGACTTTCTGACTCGTTGACATGCGTGAAGATTCGTCAATGTGGAATACCGTGACGGGATGGAGTCTGTCGTATAAGCGGGCTTCGACCTCTTGGCGAGCTCGACGTGCTGGGTCCGCTCCGAGGGAGGTTGTAGATGGCGAGCAGAATGAGGCTGGGACTGACGAGGTTGAACTGACCCATATCGATATGAGAGAGTTGGTGATGAGTCCGAATCTGATGGCCTTACCTCAGATTTAATCTACGGGATTCCTCCATAAGCTGGCGTAAGAGCGAAACGGAAACTAAGAACCTGCGGGTTGCGATTCTGCAGTCATCGCAGGCTTCGTGTTCTCTCTGCCTCTGCTCATTTAAACATCATATATTTTCCTGACATCAGACTAAAGGACCGGTGAGATTACCGGTCGTCCGTAGACATCAGAGGTCGGACATGAAGAGAACTCGTCAACAAACCAGTTCCGTCATTGTTTGGTATTTTTGCGAACTTCATCCATACTCTCAAGTTACTATCTACTTTGATATCGAATATGTAGCAGGCTCGCTTTACTCGAGTTGATGCTGCCTCCCGGGTAGGATCATAAAGAATAGATCGGAGCCGTATCCGAACCATGGCGTTTCTGTAGAATTATTAGACCTTCATTGTAACCAAGGCCTCACGCTCAACGAGTGTAAAAACTTCAAGATCCTACTGATGTTGATGCTAACCTGTCTGTCAACGTAATCCTCCCGGATATCAACCCGAGGATCTCCCCAACTGCCAGGGAACAGAATCCTCTGCGCTTAACGTCGACAACGGGAAAACCAATTCATACTACCCTGTATCTCGATCCCTGTCAGCCTTGCATGGCAGCCAAATGCGACAACCTGTTCCATTCGGACTCTCTCTATCCGCAGCCTAGGAGGAATGTAACATCGACACGGACTCCACTCGGTTGGGAAGAAGTGGTAGGGTGACAGTGTCAGATACGAGATGTCTATGAAGCTAGACAGAGAATTGTTACAACGTTCGATGTTTGTTCATCTGGCGGACTTGCTTCGAGGAGTATTTTGGCCTGAGGGAAAGACTTTTTGGAAAAGTAGTTGGGACGTTTGAAGGTCTCCTCGATGTTTTTCTTTCTATATGTACAAAAATTTGATATGATGCCTGAAATACGAGTTCGACACAACGAGTAGACGAAGAAACCGTGATACTAGACAAGAGCCTTTGACTCTGACGATCGTGTGATCCTCCACCGAGCTGCCTACCAAGTTCCAATCGCGTGTTCATCGTGTTGCAGTCCCGCACCAGCCCATGATCCTCACGGCTCCCACCATCCCAAAGAAGCAGCCCGAAGAATACGAGATCCTACCGAGCGTGGACGGTTGGGGCGGCAAGACATAAATGATAATAGAAATCACTACAATGGGCCCATATATCGAGGATCAAGAAGCAGGTCGATAGAATCGCTATGGACGACCTGAAATAATACAGCCTGATCTGAAGATCAGTGACGAATGCTCAACGAGGCCCATGTGAGGAAGGAGATGTCTCCTCATCAAACGGCAAGATATCTACATTTTCAAGCTACGTGTAAATTTAGGACTAAATGCTAACATGGCCTTTGTCGAGTCACTAGATTGAAGAAGGAAACGGTAACCGTTTACCACAGGCTTCAGATGGGATAAACGTACCGCCGTCCTCAACCTCGATCCAGCCACGTACGATTGCGTTTCTGGACATGTGATCTCCAGGGAGACAACTAAGAGCCTGTTACCATAAACAAGAAACGTGTGTTTGGGAGGGCAATCGTTCAAGTGGTAAGGAATGGTCACGTGGTGCTAAGGTGATGGCTTCGGCCTCCTTTCTCCCCAGATCCGAACCGCGACTTGAAATCACCGAATTCTCTCATCTACCGAATGTACAAACAATGGACGGAAACACAATTCCACTCGGTAGGTTGCTGCTTGTACGTAGGCCCTTGCAGTCGATGAATTGGACCACTTCATCTGCTGTGCTCACCTTGAGACTATGATCCATCATCAATTAATCGAAAGAGACTGATTCCATTAGAAAGTCCAGTAGTATGATCTCGGTCGTGTATTACGGCCTTAAGACAGCGAGGTTGAGTTAGCAGTCACCTACCCTTCATTCAATACCACGCTTCTCTTCCTACGGGCCGTGAAAATCTGGCTTGTAGAGGTTATCAACGTCTCAGGAACGTCTGAGAGGATCGAATCCCCCATCTGCTTATCACAGGGTAGTCAGACGTGGAGGGTTATATAAAAATACACATAGGGGTTGGTTCATAGGCAACTTGACGATGGATCCCATACGGATTGTTCGTGATGGTGTCTATACGGGGTGTTTCGCCTTTCTCCTGAATTCCTTTCGTTGTAACTGGAGTTGAGGTTGTGCAGTTGGATTTCATTCTGAGGTATGTAGGCATAGAAGACGCTCAAGTCCGTGAGAATCTGAGGTCTGTTATTTTGAGACGTGCTTGGAATTCACACGAACTTCCAGACCGCACCGCATGACCTCAAAAGACAAGAGCCATGATATCGACCAGGTAGAAGCATTGACCAGGATGCCATTCCATGATGTCGAGACTAACCGTCTTCGTAGGAGGGGTCAAAAGCTGGTCCTTAGATGACGTTGTTAAGCTGCGAGTTAGTACATTTAGGGACGGAGGGGTCGAAGAAAACGACGAAGATCAACAACATTTGACGCCACTGAGATAAAAGGAATGAATTCAAAAACCTGTTTTGATAATGCTGCATGGGTATGATACTGAAATTCCAAAGTCTATATACTGCGCCAAATCTCTCGGAACTGTCTAAGCTGCGATAGAGCCTCGATGGAACAGCGGTCTTGGGGTTGGCACTGGATCTCGGATCTCGTCGATGCTTGCAAAGAGCTATCAGCTGACACTCCGACGGCTTTGCTTGATGCAGAAACGCGACCGCGACCGCGACCGCGACCGTCGCTCGGCGAGCCTACGCCGAAAATGCTACGAAGCGCGCGCGCCCACGGCGGGGCTGTTCGGAACATCTCATTCGGGCTGCTTTTCGCAACCAATGCGCCCAAGCAGTTCCTTCCGGTCACTATGCCCAGGGAGGCTGACTGCCGACGAGGATGCCGCCCTTTTCACGCCAGCCCGACGCTCCCAGTTCTTCAAGTCGATAGACTCCACACCAACCTCTTCCTCGAGCAGCTGAGCTTCTTCGTACTCGTACTGCGCCTCTTCGCTCTCCGCCTCGTCATCACTTCGCGGGTCGTCGGCCGAGTTACCCCGTATTACTCGTACAGCCACTCGGATGATCATGAAGAACCAGAATATCGTGATAGCCTGTAGACCGAGCAACGTGTACAAGAAACCGTAGACGACCGGTTGAGAGAAGCAGAGAGCGCCCTCAGGGTTCTTGAATGGCTCCAACCAGTGACGCCATCCGTTGGGGATAGGGAACGGCCCCTTGAGATTGGCGTTGTTGCCGTAGAAGCAGCCGATAGGCATGACTTGAATGGCATCCCTCCAAACGCTCCAGCACACAATAACATATAACACGTGTCGGGCGATGAACCAGGAGACCATGAACATGCCGAACATGATGTCGCATAGCGTCGAGAATCCGAGGTATTTGAGGCACTTGGCAAGCTACATAATAATTAGCAACGGGTGTAAACAAACAAAAACCAACAAAGCCAGAGTAAAGAACCTACCGGAAGGAAAATATCCACAATGTCCATCAGCACAAGGATCAAGATTCCAACTCGAGTGTGATGATAGTAGTACGAGGCGGTCATGAGCGCAATGGTGATGAAGTGGTGGGTAAGCATCTGCCAGTGGTCTTTGCGACGCTCCTCGATATGGATGACAAGCACCTGCTGCAGCCAGAACGACCACTGTCCCAAGAAGTAGGCCTTGACAAGCCCAGTCACCTCACGGTCCGGCCAACCAGTCCACAATTCTCTCAAGTTCATGTAGGAAGGCGAGTTGTAGTACAGATACTATTCCCGCTAGTTAGCGATTGGGTCCATAGACGGCAGGTCGCGTGCCATTGTGTCGAGAGGGTCGGATCAGCAGTCAACATACCACACCGATGGGCCAGAAAAAGGAGTAGTAAACAAGCAGCCAAGCCTGCTCGGAAAATCTAGTCATGTCCTTCCTCTTCGACAAGCCCCAATGCTTGGCCAATGGGGCAAACAAATGCTCCATAAGGCCAGCTCGGAGCCCGGTGAACAGAACAATGCAAAAAGAGATGAAGTAGTAGTCATCGCCGCCGATGGCATACCCGCCGGATGCTGGATTGTAGTAGGACAACGTGAAGAACTTGAGGGTATGAGGCCGCGCCTTCGGGATGAACATGTAAGTGAGGAAGATGAGGGCTATGAGGTTGAAGGATAGGCCTATAAAAGTGCCGATTGGTTAGCTGACTGCGTCTAATACGGGATGAGAGCTTTTTATGGCTCGTTATGAATGTAAGAAGAGTGAATTCATGCCGGTATGCGGGGCTGACATGAAGACGGCATTCTATATTAACGGCACACCCACCTATCTGGTTATCCAGCAGCCAACGGGTCAGGCTCTTAATGGTGCCATCGCCCTTTCTCTTGACTCTTCGGATGAAGACCTTGTTGTTGCTGGTTTGCATGTAGAGCGGGCCGTTCATGGAATTGCGTGACTGGGCAGGCGACCGTCTCGTGTTGGTGCTGGGCGTGGTGGGCGTCTTCATCCTTTCAACCTTGAGCTCCTTGGGAACCGTGTTGATGTCCAGAGTCAGGTGGGAACCGGCATCTTCGACGACATGGTCCAACTGCGGCGTGGTGTCCGCCATGTCGGCGCAGAGGAAGTACACTTTTTGGCTGGTTACGATCGAACGACAGGACGGGTGATGCGAAGCCGACGTACTCCAATTGACACACGAGCGACGCTCACACGCGATATACGGGGCAAGAGAACGAGCGGAAGAAGAATATGCTCTTAGGACGTGGTAGGAAAAGAAAAGAAAAAACGGCCAAGGGTGTGAGTGCGTCTGTTACGAGGCGGGATGTACGAGCAGGTAACGAAGGACTTTTTGGCGTTGTTGAGGGGAAACAAGTGGCAGTGCGGCACGAGCGAGAGCCCAGCAGCGACCAGGGTCTTGCGCGGGATTGTTTCTCTACTGCTACTGGAGCAGGGGCGCTACTTGTAGGTATCAGTACGAAATAGACCGACACTGACGGGGACGATGACTTCGTGGCCCGCACGACGCCGACGCTGACGACGAGAGGGAATGAAGGATTTCACAGGCACGATGATGTGTAAGAGCAGAGGAGAAAGAAGCAGAGTCAGAGTCAGCCAGCGAGTGCTACGATGATTGTCTTGTCTTGTCTTGTCTTCTTGTCCTGTTCAACAATCCCCTCAGGGAGGAGACCCGATGAGCAGATCTACAGCCAGTACAGCCAGTGCTGCAGCCAGTACTGTCCCTCCGAAGATAGTAGGTCGAATGCTAGCACGTACTCGTAGAGGAATTTTGAAGATATGTTGAGCTGGAAGTGGACCACGGGACCAGCGTGCGGCCACCTGTGGTTCTCCCAGTTCGCATTTTGATAGGTGAGAAGTGCTCGCGAGTGGGTGAGCTGGTGCAGGCCTGCTTTGACGGTGGCTCGCTTGGCGTGTTTGCGCCCAATCGAACAGCGTGTTTTAGGGCGGTGAAAATATGATTGGGAAACAATGAGGGGTACTGGGTTGCCGCGCTAGGCCTGTTCAGGCAGTGACAACTGCGCACAGGCCAGCGCGGGCTATCTGTGGTGGACTGTGTCTCGGGTGTTATCAGCGCCAGGTGGGATGCGAAGGGGAGGCGCCAGCGGGACTAGGCGCACTAGGGAAATAGCGCACCCGCTAAGGCACATTATACAATGCACTTATGCACATTATTTAGGCCCTAGATCACTGTCTGCATCCGCTAGGCAAATAGCGCGTTGAAGACGATCAAGATGCTAAGAAGACGATATTATGCAGCTAAAGAAAGAATAGAAAGACATCTCCCAATAGTACCTTATCACATGCTTGCGGTAATTCCTCGGCGCTCTCTTGTGTTCTGTATCTTTTAATATCAATTTTAATAGCCAACTGAGGGTCTTGAGGTCGTAAAAGAAGACCAAAAACATCGTACGTTGACTTGAAAACTGCTATGCACGTAAGCCATAATGCGCGGGATAGGGTCTACAGAGATATATTCGTAACGAGGCAATCAATTCCTTGGCTTGCCTCATAGCACCTGCTCTCGCACCGTCGCCGCACAGGAAAGAGGGGCTGAGAGAAAATGGGGCTCCCCTGAATACGGATCACGGTGGGACACACAAAACCGTGTCGTGGACACAAAAGTGTTACCTCAGGTCAAATGCTGTGTTACAGGCAAGATAACGAACGCCTAGTATTCCGTGACCGTCCTTACACTGTCAAGACTGTGTTCTTTCAATATCACACGCTCTCCCATTCGCTTTTCAACACAACAAGCTGCGGAAATACCTGCCTACATGCTCTTACGCAACACTAACTGAACAGTGAGATCGATCTTCAAGCTCCCAAGTTCCCCGCAAACCGTCCTCGGGAGCTCTCTCAGATGCAGCCGTCGACTAACCCTAAATGGCCTCGGACATGCATGCAGGCCGCATCGGCGTCAAAAGTGAGGGTACATTCTAGCCACCTCGGTGAAAGTATCAAAAAAGCGCAGAATCAGCAAAGATGATTGATTAGTGAGCATTCCAAGAGGATGAGTATGAACTCATATAAATCAGTTTATTCCGTATGAGTATGATCTGATTTGCCCGTAAGAGCTGTAAGAAGTTGCCATGTAAATCCCGATATCAAACACCAGTTCTTCAGCTGCATCCACGCACCAATTGACTCAAACGTATTCCGTATCATGATCGAAAAGAGACACCGGTCAACGCCAATGGAAATGAAATACCATGCGTTCTCGCCAAGCCTTCACGACGGGATTTAAAGCAATTGGCCGAATTCAACAAAGGTCACCGAGCACAAACATCGGCAACTCACATAGATATCCATTCCGTACGGACTACCTACGGACAAATTCCATGTCATGCCGAATCTTCAACTTGAAGCCAGTTGCTTTATCAATATTTATGCTTAGCCACAATGTGGCTAATGCTAATTTTCCAATGCACTGTGTGGAGACGGAGTCAATTGTGCCGGTCGCAATCGCTCCAAACCGTGACGCCACCATGACTAATAGGCAGAGCAACCCTTGAGCACTTACACAGCCTCACAAACTTTCTAGGTTGCCATTGTCCGTCCGTAGCACTCCAAACCTATTCGTACACCTTCCGCCACCCTATGAACAAACGATCCTCATTACATCCGTACTGCCATCACTATCGCCATCGCAACACGAACACGTTCATCCCGATATTCCAACACCAAAAACGAGTGCCAAATCCACCGAGTCGCATTTCGAATAAGACCGGGCGCTATGGCTGCTAATACGAAGTACTCTCCTGCGCCGACGCAGGACCCCGACTCGGGCAGTTGGTCCCAGGCTCCCCCTTCATACCAGCAAGAGACCGCGTCGCCTCGCCCCGACATCTTTGGCGTACCGCGCTCCAGCGAGGACAACATTCCCGATGACTTCAAGTTCGGCGGCTCTGTCGCTGAAGCGACCGTCGATATCCGCAACCAGTTTGTGCGCAAAGGTTAGCCATTCCTGCGGTTATTTCAAACGTCGCAATATCAAGTAGATATCTAACCACGATGTTACTACAGTATACACAATCTTGACTGCGCAAATTCTCACAACGGCCATCGTCAGTGGGTTGAGCTTCTGGAGCAACGACTACAAGACATGGATCCAGTCGCATCCAGCTCTGGTCTGGGGTTCGGTAAGCACCCTCACACCTCGGACAGTCAACCGCAATATCACATCCGTGATATCGAAGACGACACCATATCTCTCGCGACGCAGCTAACAAACCAACCACAGCTCTTCGGCTCCCTAATCTTCCTAGGCCTTACCTACTGGAAGCGCAAGTCCTATCCGACCAACCTCCTCTTCCTCTCGGGATTCACCCTCCTCGAAGCCTACACCATTTCCGTCGTCGTCTCTTTCTACCAAACCGCCGTCGTCCTTAACGCCGTCGTGCTCACGGGCGGTATCTTCGTCTTCCTGACCCTGTTCGCCTGCCAGACCAAGTATGACTTCACCTCCTGGATGCCCTACCTGTTCGGCGCTCTCTGGGGCCTGATCCTCTTCGGCTTCATGGCCGCCTTCCTGCCCTACAGCAGCACCGGCGAGCTCATCTACGGCGGTCTCGCCGCCTTCATCTTCTCCGCCTACATTCTCGTCGATACCCAGCTCGTCATGCGCAAGCACCACGTCGAGGAGGAGATCGCTGCCGCGATCAGCTTGTATCTCGATATCATCAACCTCTTCCTCGCTATCCTGCGAATCCTCAACAGCCAGAGCAACAACTAAATTGCATACCCTGGTGCTCTAAATCCAACAGAGAAAAAGAGATTGCGCATATCGATTCAAACCTTTTATTCTAAACCCTCATTATCGGACGGCTTAAGGAGTTCGGACTTGACTTTACTCACGAAAACACACAAACACAGCAACATAATACGATTGGGGGAGAAGGGAGAGGGAGTTCGCGAGTAATGATTTGATGATCCCGCTTCCGATGACCGGATGCCCGTTCTCCGGTCTCGTCAGAGGAAAGCTCCGCTTTTTGCTTTGCAAGTTGACGCAATGGGAGTCGAAACCCAAAGGGTGTTTCTGCCTGTGTCCGGTTGTTTCTATGTATACGCTATTAATGCCTTTATTCCGGCCCTTTTTCATACTTCCATGGGTTAGTCTGTGTAAATTTACATTACGTTTCTGTTACTAGCAATGCACTGAATTGGTACTGCTGCATTCGTTTTTCTACATCGTACGTTTCTGACGCCAACTCACTCACACATGTCCATGAGGTGTATTCGTAGTAAGTAATTCACCGTCTCTTTTGAGAGAGTTGCATGGGAACTCGAGGAGGAAACTCGAGCAGTAGACTTCCTTCAAGCAATCAGATATATCTGATATTCGACGATAAGTATCTGGATTATGACAGTAGTAATAGGAGATAACAACAGGGGTAAAAAGCCTATAGGATAAGCCAGGGAAAAGTCCTCGTTTCTTGCGAAGGCACACTCGACAACAGACGGTTTTGCTCCCTCCTTGTCCCGTCCCACAACAGCGCATCTCAATCAAATTATGTCAGTCCCGGCCCAAGTAGAATTAATCATAATCCCCACGACATTCTCGCCGCCCCGTGTCTGTGAAAATAGGTCGTCGACGTAGCATGTTCCTCAGGGATTTATTAACTCTATTCTTTCTGTTCCCGGGCCTTGTATTTCCTGACAGAACATCAAACCTTCCCAGCCATGCGCACGCGTATTAGAAGCCCATTATAGACGGTATCAGGTGTTCGTATAATGTGCCGAGCTTGGGCACGTACGCCGGGGATGTGAGGGTATCAAGCACCCAAGGCCACCGGTTTGCAGATGCTGGCATGCGGGAGGTAACATTTGCACATAAGCAAAATTAAGTTGGGACGTTTAGTTGACGTCATGTTCGCCGTTAGCATCGAGTGACGTACTGGGTCCACCTGCCGCGGCCTCACGATGCATCCGGGCCTCGATCTCACGCAGCTGAGACTCGCGGGCCAGGAGTTCCTGTCGCTTCTCGTTGATCTCGCGCTGAACCTTGATCTCAATCTCGCGGAGCTTCTCCTCTTCACGACGGAGCTGCTCCTCCTTTAGGCGGACAGATTGGGACGCCAGGTCCTCAGGGTTCATGGATGAATCACTTCCATAGCTAGTTAGCAAAGACGGATCAGGGGCAGACTTCGAAGTGGTTACATACACTCCAGCACCACCCTCAACGCTCTTGCTGAGCTTCTCGGTACGGTAGTTTTCATAGAGGAAGTCGTGAGTGATTTCCTTCAAGTCAGCGAGGTGGCTGTGGAGAAGTGCTGATCGAATAGCGAGGAAGTCGGAATGACGGGGGTTGTCAACCTCGACAACACCCCAGGGGTACTGGCGAGCACGGACTTTGCGGCCACCGATCTCCATCACCTCCTCAGAGCCAACAATAGCGAATGGCATAAGCCCTCTGAGCTCGGCGTTCTCCTCAACGGTATCTTCGTCGTCCTCCTCGATATCGTAGGGGAAGTTGTAGACCGGAATGCGGTAGTGCTCAATGTCCTCCATCACTAGCTTCTTCGACTCGGCAAGCTCTTGGGGGGTAAGAGAATCAGCGCGGCCAATGACGGGGATGACATTGACGCGGGGAGCAAGACGCTTCATAAGCTCAATATCGAGTTCTCGAAGACTACAAGCAATGTGAGCAAGGCCAATCGGGATGCTTTGAATGTGGATGTATGTACATACCCATGACCAGTAGGGGCAATGAAGTACAGCATAGCGTGTACGCGATTGTCCCTGAATCTGGGGTTACGCTTGATACGCGACTCCTCGGCCAGAATGTCGTCATATTGTCTTTCGAGATAGCCAGCAATCTCAGAGAAGCTGCGGACGGAAATATCAGCAATGCTAGCTAGATTCTAGGTTGGGCATCATTCTTCTTACCTAGCTTCGTTGTCGATCTGGTCACCAAAGCCAGGTGTGTCGACAATCGTCAAGGAAATGCGAGTGCCCTCCTCGTCCAGCTCGAGCTCTGGAGACATGTTAGGACCGATCATGCAGGTGGCTCTCGAATACACATACCAACGGTGATAGGCTTGATCTTAACACCATCCTCAACGTGAGCAGTTGAAGCATCATCCGAGTCTTTGTGGGTTAAGACGGCCTTGCTGCAGAGAGTGTTGACGAAGGTCGTTCTGCCTATAAGATCATCCAGTTAGGACCTGTTTGCATTGTAGCGAGCTGGGGACTGCCTCCAATTTGCTGGAACTCGGGTGGAGGATTTGGATTTGGACTTGGAGGGTTGGGGTTGACGAGCGGGGGAGTCGTACCTGTGCCAGAAGCACCACAGACCATCAAGCAGAACTGAATTCCCTTCTTGACGTGCTTCTTGCGACGCATCATCTTCTGTGAACGCATTTTGGCGGTTGGTTAGCAAAATAAACGGCAATGCTGCGATAATACGGGCAAGCAGGCAAGCTGAAGAACGAGGAGAGAGTGAGGATGTGGTGGAATGTCTTCGCGGAGCGGTCAAGCGGCCGTGACAGCATTACATATCCTCGGATGGATAGGGGATTCACTCACAGCTGGGGACGACATATTAGGCTAGTTATTGGGGGGGTGTTGCTCGGAATAGGGGATTGGAGGTCGAACGAACGAATGGGACGAATTGGAGTTGAATCGGATCGACGGAGACAGACAACAGACAAACGTGGACGCAGAATGAGCGAGAGAGCGAAGGGAGAGCACAGAATGGGTATCTTGAAACGGTGGTGTGGTGAGGGAAAGGACGGTGATGTGTTGATGTGTCCTGGCAATTTTGGTAGAAGGCCACGGGAACGATGGGGGAACCACGGAAATTTGGTTATGTCCAGTATTATGTATGTACGTATCGGTATACAGGCAGGTGAGGTGTATCTCGTGTACACTCCCGACTCGGATTTGCAGCGGATGTGCTGATGCTGCCACCTCAAGCGGCGAAGGTACTTATAAAATCAGGACAGGGGAACTTGTTTCAGGGTCGGTACGACGCTAGTTGTGTCCGGAGTACAGTAGCACGTCGCCGTGGCCTGGGTGCGCATTCAGGAGGATACATGCGGGATACTTGCATCGCGCGTACCTCTGCCGCCCTGCTGCCACCGAGAGCAGCACTTACCGACACGTTTGGGTGTACACGTACACGGCGTAGGTGCATAGGTCTCGTTAAGTACATGACCAGCATCGACCAGCATCGTACCTGGAAGGTACGGCTTGCGGACTAAGACACTGCACTAGTGCGTGGTAGCCAAGTGACGCTACGATGCAGGCTAAGTGTCCTCCGTACTGCACTAGTGTAGGTACTTGCGACCTGTAGTGTAAACGGCAAGTGTTAAACCGCAACGCAGGCAAGGCCCCGAGCGAATGACAGGCAGGCATGATGGAGGCCGTGGTGAGCAAACAGCAGTGGCCAGGCCGCGGAGGTCGGGGGCTAGGAGCGAGACTCAGACACAGAACTTCTCGATGCAATTTGAGCGAGGTAATACTCCGTAGATAGCTTGAGCTCGAAGCTCTGACAATTAATAGAGCACGTTCCTGCAATAGTGTAGTCTTCCCTACGAAATAATAAATACGTGCATTAAAGTACGAAGTATTTATTTCGTACGAGAGCAGGCACACCATTACGCTAGGCGCACTAGTGTGGCGTTTATAGTGTGCGCTAGTACGAAGAGGGTACATACGGAGGAGGTACTAGGGAGAAGGGACAGAGCTCCTAGAAGCAAGGTAGCTGTACCTGCCCCCACCTGGGCGATATGCTCATAGTGTGAGGAAGGTTCCCTGTATCGTATAGACTGTATTTCTGCGATAAGACGAGGAGAGACTGTCAGACACCTCCCTACACGAGCCTACACGGGACCCTGGAGAGCCTCAGACGCACTGCCGAGGTAGGACACAGTTCGTCTGCAACTGTGTGGGACGGTTCCTGGTGTTCTAGCTCGCGCAGTGACAATCCAACTGGAGCGTCCAATTATTGCACGGGATCCCTTACTATAATAAGGCAATCCCGTACCTATACATATCCGATACAAATGCACCTAGTGAATCCCGTACAATTAAGTATCTGTAATAATCTGCCTTGGAAGGGTGGTAGGAACTTGGAAGAATTCCCGTCGTTGCTCACCAAGTCCAACACAACCGCTCTTCGTATCAGCAGCATCAGCGCTCCAGTTCCAGACTCGGATCACGCAACCAGCAGGTGGCTAGAAACCGTCGCGTTCAGACTAATCAATATACGACTTGCGCAGCTCCCGGCTCATTTCCTATTTCCTAATTCCTATTTCCTATTCCTATCTGTGTATGTACGGATTATTTCAATCCCAGACGCAGGCTTGATCGAGCATTCAGTATCCCGCATCCCGCATCCGCATCTGGCCATCCCATCCCTACCAGCAGTGAACCACTGACCAGTGACCTGACCTGACCTGAACTTGACCAGCACCAGCACCAGCACCAGCACCAAGCCAGACCAGCGCCAGCACCAGCACCGGACAAACCCTTGCCCCTTATTTGCCTACTGCCTATTTAGCTAAACAGGCTGTTAACAGCACGCAAACCTTAGTCTCAACATAGCTTCCAAGGGCCTTGCCTGCTTCTGGTATGGTATTTGAGCGCGGCATTCGCCATGAATACCTAGATAGCCCCCCGCGATTTTCAATGACAATCCGGTCTTGGATCTTTAGGTATCACGCCTGGACTCCGGACTCTGCTGGACTCTGCTGGACTCTGCGCGCGCTGCATCCGTACTTGTTACGTCACGGCCAGACTCTCTCTGCTCTCCCGTCCTCGCCAGCTCGTATTGCGAGCCACGAATCACAGTCATGAATACTCGCCCGCCCATCGAATTACCCAGTGAACAGGCTGCTCTCTCTATTGCCTTCAATAATGACTCGAGTCGCTTCGCTGTCGGCGTAGATTCCGGCTTCTGCAGTATGCCACCCCCTTTTAGCCAGTGATCATCATCTCCTCTGCCGCTGTCTTTGCGCATTCGCCCTCCAAGTTCCATGGCAATAGTCCGTCCACTTACATTGTTACGATAGTATTTCTAGCCAATACATGTCAAATACAGACTGCTAGAGGTAAGTCCGCTATAGATACGCTCACCTCGTGATAGGTCTTTACTCATGTTCCTTGTCAGACCTGAATGCCGGCCTCGGCCTCGTTCAGATGATGGGCAATGCCAACTACCTCGCCCTGGTAGGTGGCGGCCGCTCGCCCAAGTTCCCTCAGAACAAAGTCATCATCTGGGACGACAGTAAAGGGAAGGTTGCCTTTGAGATCGCTGCTTTAACCGCCGTCCGCGGCGTGCAGATCTCCAAGACTCGTGTTGTCGTCGTCCAGCAGAACAGCGTGCGCGTGTATGCTTTTGAGAAGCCGCCGAAGCCATTGGCCAAGTATGAGACGGCGGATAACATGCTGGGCCTGTGCTGCCTGACCGACAAGTATCTCGTCTTCCCCGGGAGGACACCTGGCCATGTGCAAGTCGTACAACTAGCTACCGATAGCGTAAGCATCCTGCCGGCTCACTCGTCCAACCTGGGAGCTATCCAGCTCAGCGCAGACGGTGAGCTGCTTGCCACAGCTAGTGAGAAGGTATATATCATTCATCGTCTATCTTAGTTTTCGTCGTCGCTCGGGCTGACCAAACTAGGGAACGCTTGTGCGTATATTTGCGACCAGTAGTTGCGCGAAGCTGGCGGAACGAAGGCGAGGCACCGAGAGTGCCACAATTTTCTCGTTGCGTTTCAGTCCCTCGGGCAACATGTTAGCCTGCACGTCAGACAAAGGCAACTTGCATATCTTCGATGTTCCCAATCCGCGTAGACCGTCCTCTGCGACTCACTCAACGCCCCATATCTCACCACCTGCCGCATCCCTAAACGTCAACCCAAACTCAGACGCAACTAATAAATGGGGTATTCTCAGTAATATCCCATTTGGACCTTTCTCAGATGTTTATTCCTTTACCTCGGCTCCTTTTGATACCGGCAGCGAACCTCTGCAGAATAGCCACAATATGCGCTACTTGAGCGACAACGCCGTGTTGGGAACGACACGTCCAGTCAAGGGCGTCGTTGGTTGGATTGACGAGAATACGCTGCTGGTCATAGGGGCCGGGCAAGACGCGCGATGGGAGAAGTTCGCCCTCCGAGAGAGCGAAGACGGTCGCATTGTGCTGGTTCGCGAGGGATGGAAACGATACCTAGGACACTAACAATTGTCGAAGTGTTTTAAAAGCAGTTCTCAAAAGGTGGCTTTCAAAGATGGATACCTACAGGCATCTATATACATGGGGTTTATAAGGGGAACCTCGCTGCTGGGATTTTCGGTGTTAGTGAGGAGCAAGGCAATCATGGAAAGGGGCGTTCAGGAATCATATGGGAAGACAAGGTGCGACACTACGGCGGCACGATCGGCCGCCATTTATTACGCCTTGATGACGTTTTTATGAGATGACTATGCTCGGCCAGATCTTCGATCAGTGCTGGGCTTACGGGTATATTATTGTTTCGCCAGGCGTTAGAATATCAAATCTCACCCCCGCCTCTTACGATGGTGGAGATCGTGAGCGGCTCCGCCGCCTGCTTTTACGATACCTATCTCTGTCCCCGTCCAAGTCTTCGCCCTCGTGTTTTCTAGTCCGCCTATGTTCGTCTCTCCGATGGTCACGATCTCTGTCTTCACGGTCCCGGTGCTCACGGTCTCTGTGTTCGCGGTCCCTGCGATGCTCCCTGTCGCGATGCCTTTCGCGATCATCGTCACGGTGTCTCTTTTCACGCTCTCCGTCTCTTGAGCGGTGTCTTCTTCGAGACTTCTCATCTCGGTCGTACTTGTCCGCATCTGCCGTCACCGGCGTCTCATCGCGCCTGGATCTTCTACTATGACGGTCATCGCCTCCACCGCCCCTATCTTCGTCTCTATGGGAGCGGTGATGGCTTCGATGGTGATGATGTCTATGTTTTCTGTCCTTATGATCACGGTCCTTTTCCCTCCGTAACGCGACTTCGACTTCCTTCTTTTTCTCTTCGATAAGGAAGCCCTTCATAGGATCATCGTCGTCGTGCTCCTCTATTAACTTCCGCAATTCTATCTCCTCCTTGATCATGGGCCTATTAGCCTCTTGCTCGTCTTCATCGTCATCCTCGTTCTCGGTATCAAGCGGTTCGCCTTTAGCCGCCTTCTCCTTGCGCAGGATATCGGCCCAGCCTACGGCAAACTCTTCGGGATCCTCGTCATCGCGGGCCTTGTATCGGGCATGATCTACACGGACCAGGCGACCGGCGATCTCGGCGCCGCCTAGGTTGTCTACGGCTAGGTCGCAGCTCCGCTGATCTTCGTATTTCAACCACCCAAAGCCCTTGCTTTTTCCCGTCTCTTTGTCCCGAGCTAGCTTGAGAAAGACGGGCTCGCCATACTGCGAAAAAATCGTAATGATGTCGCCTTCGGTGAGTTCATAGGGTAGGCCGCCGAAATTGACGAAGGCAGTGTCGCGGTAGTCTGTGTGCCAGGATGCTTCGGGTGAACTGTGGCGGAACGTGATTGTCAGCAGGGTTGATAATATCGGGCGAAGTCTCGGTGGGTAGGTACTCACATGCCGTTCTCGATCTCGCGTTTGTTGAGCGCCTGAATGGCACGGATTTGATTCATCTTGAATTTCGCATTGACTATCTCCGTTTAAACTGGGATCCGATTGTTTTCGCTATCGCTAGGTACTCCGTAGATAAAGACGCAACTCGAATCGTTATTTGGCCAGACCCTGTCGCGTCGATGTGTTTACACGGCTGTACGTACACCATGGGATCGAAAAGTCGTGTTTGATGCTCCTGCAAGGCTGTGGAAGGTATCGACCCCGTGCAGGCTTCATTTCGAGGGACCCATTCGTAGACGCTAGTGGACTCACTAGTGTACCGGTAGTGTCTTAGCGCAGGCTATTCGCACGCTATGGATCCACCTTTATATACCCAATGCATACTAGCGCATTCCACTAATTGATCTAGAAATCGATTCGCATGAAACGCGGAATTCCTTGCTGCGCTACCGGTACGTTTAGGGAGCGAATCCCAGATCCGTGAAGAGGCTCAAAGGTACAGGTACTTCTGTACAGCTGGAATCCTCAGAGAACATTCTGAATCAAGATCATTTACGAGGTTTCCCGCTCTGCTGGGCCAGCTCGACTATCGATAGGGACTGGTAGGAGCGCCAACCCCTATCGATAGGTGGGGTGGCCGACCAACGCAAGAGACCCAGCAGTTCCTTACCGGTAAGGTCGAAAACACGTTGGTGGCGGGTGGCGTGTGAACCCAGAATCCCTCTTCTGGGGAAACATCGGACCGCTGCCTGCAATCCGTAAGAGCAAGAGTGACACCCCTGCAGGGGTCGCATAGTGTGAGGACTTTGATAGAGATTCCGAAGGGATGGCAGCGGGTAAGGCGTCACTGATAGAGCGGCAAGTACCTCTCTATCATTGTGAGGTACCACCGCCGACCAACGGCATCAACTGTTTGTTGAATAAACGGGATAGGTCGATAGATGGGTTAGGTGCCCGTAACAGCCGTAGCGCTTCTTCGTAGCGGGAGGTAACAACGACCCGACACATGCATGCTTACCTAGCTCAACCTATTACCACTCACTTTGAACTCATACGCTACCAACAACCAGACCAAGGCATTTTGATCTTGTGCTTCTTTCTCGCACGAACTCCTGCACAGACTTAACGCTTCTCTCTTCTGACCAACCTGGAGACTGTAGAACGTCATATCGGAGTTACTGTCTAACCGCCGAGTCCCGGCCGTATTTGATTGCACGCGCGCTCCCGACGGAAAGTCTTCGATTCGAGGCCCGGGCAATCACACGAGGACAGCTGGAAAACTGGATAGGTAGTCGATCAGTCGTCGAGTCGAACCAGCTCTTCCGAGTTTAGTCTTCTCCCGACCGACTTACAATAATTGTTACTCGACTCTCTCAAATGCTCTTCCCCCGCAGATATCAACCATGACGGCGAATTCAAACCGATTTTCGACATATACGAGCTCCTCAACCAACACCGACAATGAGCAGAAGAAGGACATGTGGAGCTCCATGCTCGACTCTGTCGCCAGTGGCAAGAGGCTGCCCGACAAGAATGTGTTGGTGCTAGGTGCGCAGCCTCTCCTCTCAGCTTCCACACGGCGTCCGACGATGTTAACAAGGGAGAACAGGCGGCTCGGTCGATTCCCAACGCGAGTTTCTCGAGGCGCTTTCCAACAATGGCCAGCGAAGGAATATGGACAGGAACGACATGCCACCCATAGCGAACAGCTTTGCGTTGGGATATACTTACTATGATGTGCTCGACGCTGACCACGAAGGTCGGTGATTTCGTTTCCTTTTCGCCTTGGACCAACGCTGACTTGCTGAAAAAGATATCTTGGCTCGCGTTTCGCTGCACCTCCTTAGCAGCCCAGCACCTTCGTTCGCATCTCTTATCAGACCACTTCTGACACCTCAATCTATACCGAATACGCTCATAGTCATATTGCTGGACTGGTCGCAGCCGTGGTCATGGATGCGCCAGCTGCGCGAGTGGCTCTTATTACTTCGAACCGTTCTAGTCTCACTCAGTCCCGAGTGTGAGGAGGCCATGACGGAAGTTATAACCAATTGGCACGAGCGGGGACGGACGGGAGGATCTGTCAACTTAGATGGAACAAGCGCCGTCGCTGCCGAAGGCGATGTGGCTTTACCACTAGGATCTGGTGAATGGGAAGATGCTCTGGGTCTGCCCCTTTGCGTGGTTTGCCAGAATGTGAGCAACCAAGATTTTTGCCCGATTTTAACGGTGCTGACCATGATTCTAGTCCGAGAGAATAGACTACCTCGAGAGAACTCAGGGCTGGAAGGAAGAAAAGTTTGACTTGGTCCTGCAATACTTAAGAACTGCTCTTTTACGGCGTAAGCGCATTCTTGTAGACCAAACGGTTCTCACGCTAACAAGGATGCAGATGGCGCTTCTTTAATTTACACGGCACCGTCGATGACAACGCCTTTACAAAGCCTCGTTCATGCTAGTTTAGGCGTACATTCGCTTCTTAAACGAGGAACCCTGAAGCCCAACGTCATTGATCGAGACAAGATTGTAGTTCCTCCAAACTGGGACTCTTGGAGCAAAATCATGGTATTACGGGACGGATTCGATGTTGAGAGTGTTAGCGAAGGCTGGTCCATCGATATCAACCAACCCGTCGAGAGCAAGCCCCAAGCAATTCACGGTGGCGTGGAAGGTGAGATTATTGAGGAGAATGGCGCGTCGGAACCCGAAGGCTCCACGGTCGCCATGTACGAGGAGCAAGTACAAGATACGAGTCTCGATGCATTACAACTGGCGCAGGGAGCTCAGGATTTGAACAAGCTCGAGGTACCGTCTGTTGACACACAAGCCTTCCTAGCTAACCAACTCGGACGGCTGGAACAGGCGAAGAAGGAGGATGAGAAGATGATAAAGGAGAACGCGGCTGCGCAGGTAGCGACCGACGATCTAATCAGCGATCACATCGGGCCAGTGCAGTTCAATATGGGTGGTATTCAGGTTGATGCTGACGACATGGTCCAGCGGCTTAAGGTGAGTTATTCTCTCAATTCTAGCCCCTTTTATGGCGCAAGTATAAGTTTAATGCTAACAACTCAACAGGAGCGGCAGGCCTATGGACAGTCACCTGAAACCCTCTCAATGGATGATGAATCGGCGGCCGAACCAGCACCGCAAGTAGATACAGATACGCTAGCGAAGTTCTTCGGCAACCTCATGAACAGGAAACCGGCATCTGGAGGGTCTCTCGGCAAGACTTAACGAGAGTCGTCCTCAGGGTGTGTGGGTTGATCAAAGGTAGCGCTCGGTCAAGCCGGTCAGGGACCGCAATGCTCCCACGCAAAGCATCATGTTAACGTGACAATGCCTCTTATGTGAGATGAGAAACCATATAGCAAGAATGATCGAAAAAGTCATTATTGCTCGGATGCGGACGGTGGGGAGGGTCTAATGACTGTATCCAGGGGTTCCAGCACGTCGGGTTGTCTGGAGTTGATGAGGGACCATCTACGAAGTTGTTCTGTATTGCGGCCAGTCTAAGGCTGTGGATTAGATACCCCTGAATGATGTTTTGCAGGACCAACGTTGCAAATAAACCGGTTTGTACTCCCGTGACCGTTCCATATCAGTGTGTCTGTAGAGTAAACAATCGATCTCATGTGAAAAGTCTCCTGAGATTCCGTGGACATGTGACAGCCGTACCTAAGCGTCTCTAAGCGGCCCCTAGCTGAGTATTCGGTACTTTCTTGGTGGCGCTACTCCTGTATCAAGATACAGATTTCCGTGTGGCTTCTGAACCTGAAACAGTTCTCCATACCTAAAATCGACCTAGAAAAGGTATCGAGTACTTGATCTGCCTTGGCGAGCTACATTCATGACAAGTACATAGACGGCGTGGTTAGATGGGCTGGGTAAGGGCTCGATTTCGAGTTTCGCGGGGTAAACCGTAAGGGCGTCCAGGAATTCCCACGTATTCCGCGCCTACCCTAAGGCAGCGATAAGCAGGGCAGGCGCTACGGAGTACTTAAAAACAGTATGTAAACGATCGGGCAATCCTTCATCGACACTATGAACCGTACAGATGTACTTAAGGCTCGACTACAGACTCCCTGCCACCTTTTTCATGCCTTTCTATGTGCCGTGATCGTGTCTCCGTATATAGCGTCTATCATTCTCCCCTGCAGTCCACCTAGTTGATCCCGGCGTGGTTCGATCCGTTCCCGCTGATACTCTCACGACACACGTTCTCGAGACTGGCATCTGCTTGCTGTTAGATCAGATCATAACGACAGTATTCAAGATGATGTCTGCTCAGCTCCAGCAGCCGTCCGACCCATCTGCGGCTACGGCTGAGGGTCGGAACGTTGATGCTTCGAAGGCCGCTGCCGTCTCGGAGGCGCGTGACGCTTCAGACCGCCCATCCTTCCCGCCGTTGGTGAATCGCGTCGCGCAAAGCAAGAGTCCCTATGTACGATCACGCTCGCACAGCGCCGTGGCCTGGCAGTTGTTGGACGAGGAGACGATAAATCGTGCCAAAGCAGAGAACAAACTCATCTTCCTCAGCATAGGATTCCTTGCGTCTCACCGTAATTCAGATGCCCTTTGACTGTTGTCTTTCGTATCTTATTAGTCCTCATTACTGACCGAAACTCGATAGACTGCCATCTTGCCCACCATGAATGCTTCTCCGATTCCACACTCGCTACGCTCCTTAACGAGGAATTCATCCCCGTGCTCATCGACCGTGAAGAGCATCCTAACTACGACTACATTTATATGAACTACAACGAATTCCTGAACAGTGTAGGAGGTTGGCCGTTGAACGTATTCCTCACACCCGATCTCGAACCTGTCTTCAGCGGCACATATTGGGCACCACCGGGAGCCACGAGTAGTGCCTCCAAATCGGACGAGGCCGATGGAGCGGGCAAGCCGCTGGACTGGCTCACGGTTGTGAGAAAGGTGCACTCCTCGTGGAAGGATGAGGAATCTCGGGTGCGGGAGGAAGCTCAGAAGAACTGCATCGACTTGGCACGTGTTGTGAGTGAAGGAATGGTCGACCACTCATCGGAGGTCCAGACGACACGACAGAACATGCCTGCTACCGATTACACCCAGGACATCGAGGGCGAGCTTGACCTGGAACAGATCGAGGAGGCGTTCGCACGCATCACCCGGACTTTCGACTATCCTTTCGGTGGATTTGGGTACCAAGACAAGTTCCTCACGCCCTCGAAATTGTCGCTCATGCTTCGGGCCACCCACTTCCCCCCTGAAGTCCAGGATGTGGCCGGTCCCAAGGACTGCACGTTCATCAGTGACTCGGCTCTTCATACTCTGCGTCGCATTGTTCACGGTGCTGTGCACGATCACGTCGGTGGTGGTTTCCACCGTCACTCGGTTACGAGAGATTGGTCTTTGCCGTCGTTTGAGAAGATGCTTATCGACAATGCTCTTCTCTTAGGCCTGTTCCTTGACGCTTGGCTCCTTTCCGGCGGAAACCCCAACGATGAGTTGGCAGGAACTGTGCGAGAGGTTGCGGATTACATCACAAGCGAGGTCATGATGTCCAGTGGTGGCGGTTTCTTTACTAGCGAGGCAGCCGACTCGTATAGTAAGAGAGGTGATCCGGCCATGCGGAACGGAGCCTTCTACCTGTGGACAAGAAAGGAGTTTGACACCGCCGTCGGCAACGATAGCGAGGCCCGAGTTGCTGCGGCTTACTGGGATGTTCAAGCACACGGAAACGTCGATCCGATGCACGACCCCCATGACGAGTTCCTGAACCAGAATGTCCTGCGCATTGCTAAGACACATTCCAGACTCAGCAAGCAGCTGGGCATCTCCGCTGAGGAGGTGAAGCAGCGTATCACATCTGCTCGAGAGAAGCTCCGTGCTTATCGTGAAAAGGAACGTGTTCGTCCCGTCGTCGATACCAAGATTGTGACGGCTTACAACGGTATGGCTATTGCCGGTTTGTCTCGAGCTAGCGCTGTTCTCCATGCTCAAGACCCTGAGCGAGCCGCCAAGTACCTGACCGCTGCTAAGGATGCCGCAAAGTTCATCAAAGCACAGTTGTGGGACAGCGATAAAAAGATCCTTTACCGAGCATACTGCGAGAGTCGTTTCGACACGACTGGTTTCGCCGAGGACTATGCGTACCTGATCGAAGGTCTTCTAGAACTTTACGAGGTCACGGCAGACGAGTCGTGGCTCGAGTGGGCTGATGAGTTACAGTCTGTCCAGATCAACCTGTTCTACGATGACGCGCCATCTGTGACGGTGACCAGTAACGCTAGATGTGGTGGTTTCTACTCGACTACGCAAAACACACCCCATACTATACTCCGTGTCAAAGAAGGTATCGACGGCTCGCAGCCTTCTACCAACTCGGTATCCGTCTCCAACTTGTTCAGACTTGGCGCACTGCTGAACGACAAGAAATACACGTACCTTGCGAAGGCGAGCGTGAACGCCTTCAGCGTGGAGATTCTGGAACATCCCAACCTTTTCCCGGGTCTGCTCTGTGGTATCGTGCCATGGCGGCTGGGTGGCAGACACTGGGTTTCTCTGGGCAACCACGAGACTGCCAAGTCGCTCTTCCACAAAGCTCCTCGAGCCGCCCTATCGACGCTTCGCTACCATGACCCTCAGAATGCCAACCTCTGGCTTAGAAAACGAGACCCAAGCCTGGACCTAAAGGAGGCAGGCATCTACACACAAGATAACAACAACACATACCGGAGGATAAATCCCTCGGATACGCCATGGATCCGTGGCGAAAGTACGCCTTCCGCATCTACAACTGATTAAAATGAAAGACATATTCGCCGGCGGCGCCGCCGTAGTGGTATCCAAGATCTGAAAAAAAAAATACAGGAAAAACAAATACAGGATAATGACACAAATCACATGAAATTTGATACCTATTCCCTTATACCTAGTGTATAACCAAGCCCCTCTGATTTGCTGAACTGATTTCATGACACTTCACGGACAGATTGCTGAGTGCGTCGGTTGTCGGACATCTCTTTTCCCTGGCTCTGAATTGTTTGATACCTATTTGCCTATCTGCCGTTTGGATGATGCTTGCATACACACATACGTATATAGTTGAACAGGCAATTGTCTAGCAAAGACAAGTTGTGACTGTTTCCCCTGCGTTGGCGATGTACCCGAAGGTTGAATTGACAAGCTTGGCTTCACAAACCCGGCTGGAATAATTTGAAGGATTTCATCAAGAGCTTCTAGGCCTTACGAGCGAATGATCATGACATGGAATGAAACAGATTGAATCATGAAGTCAAACTTGGATTGTTTGGGATTTTTTAACAAGGGAGTCTCTTCTGGTGGCGTTGATGGGTGTTGAATATAAATAGGGGTCGAAGGACGTCGAATTACGAGTAGGAATGAACATCAATCACAAGTTCCAAAAAACATAGACACGGTTACAACGAGTCCAGGTGTATGTATCTCGCCCGCATCCCTCTGAATGCTAAGGTCATTCGTATCATGCTTCTGACTGCCCTTTGTGTAGAGTGAAAGGGTCGGTAAGACGACAGAAATCTTTCTCGACTAATGCACCCATGCCTATTGTCGCGTGATAATGGGATACTATCTTGAGGTCACCCATGCGTCGTGCTTTATTTGTGCCTTGTTTGTGTGGCTTGTTTGTGGCTTGTTTGCCACGCTAATTGGCTGTCCCTGCATTGTTCACCATCTCTCGTTCGGTCGTTCTTCCCCGAGCTCCATCTACGTATATAAGTCATGACGCCGCCTCTTTCCACCGACTTGAGTCGCAGTTGACCTTCTCGGGTCGTCTTTCCCCCTAACTTTCACAAAATCATTAAAATATAGTTCAAGAAGAGATTGGCGCACGGGTCTGACCTTCCTTTCAGTCAAGATCTCCGCAATCGTGCACAGAAACTCGTTGGGTCCCTGAAGCCGAGGTTTGATTATTCCCGTTTCTTCTCAGATCGTGATTCGATTTCTCTCGGTTCATCTTCCGTGATTCACCGTGCTGCTGCTCTACAACCTCCTCACCATCAGACGGAGATTGTCCCGATGCATATATATCCATGGCTGTCTACAGTTCAAGCTCAACATGTTATCTCCCGCGTTGATCGCTAAGTCTCCCTCGTGTGAACCAGTCCATTGAGCTTTGGCTTCTGGGGAGTCGACAGGCCTCGATCAATTCACTTGCCTCGACGCTCCAAACCTCGAGCTCGACTGCCTTGTCGATCTGGGAGGCTGAGACGCCCATTCTCGAATTCATTCTAACTTGGGAGAGACATGTCTAGTGGACGTCATGGTCATCGCCGATTTTCATGCGGCGTTACTGGCTACAGAATCCCGCTGTCCATGGCGGAACTTCATAACAATTGTTGAATACCGTTATATATATATATCCTTCTAGTCACAATTCGCACCTTCAGACGCAGCTCACAGCGTGGGCGCCAGTCTCCCTGCAAGGGTCCCATAGGCCATGGAGGGGCCTGCCATCACGGCGGTCTCAAGTGGACGTCAACCATGTGGTAGGCCCAGTACGGATTACATACTTCTTTCACCCCTGGCCAGGAACGTGGCTTGTGCTGACACCTACGTTGCAGTCGCATTGCAGTGATGGGGATAGAGCAACTATGGGAAGACAGTCCCGGGGGGCTCTGGACGCGCATCTCTAGATAGAGAGGAGGCGTTGGCCTACGCATCATTATTACATATCTCTCAGGTAGGTTGAACTCCCTTTTCCGCAACGAACACCGTATGATAGCTATATCTTGCTGACTTTACATGGAGTCGGGCCCTAAGTACTGGAAACGGCTGCACCTTTGGCGGATCTCGTTGTGTCTCAGTACTTTCCAGGATCAAAGGGGTCTCGGTCCAACATGCGAACGAAGTGACCACTATTGTCTCGCTTAAGGACAAAAAAGTATTTCCTCAACCGCCTCGACATGAGACCAACAATCCATGGTTTCAACTCCCCGCTCGGTACAGGTGCGCATAGGAGACCTCGTTCTTTCGACGGTGAGATTCTGATGGCAATCTTCGAGTCCACATTCATCACGATTAGTATTCATACAAGTCTTTGAGATACGGAGTACAGAGGCTGCTGTGGGTGGTCCGCAGAAAGGGGATGAGCAGAAATAGGGGCTAACAAGGCGGAAATTTATAAGGCCTTTCGGAAATGTGTGTTATGAACATGTATGAGAAAGTCATTCACAGTATTCCCATCTGGACTGTTTATCATCCCACTATTGACAACATACCATACCATGTTCGTCCCTATGGACTGCCCTATTTCATTCCGGAGTGAAGTGGTTTTACTGTCCTCACGGGCGTGCTGAGAGAGATCGCATCAAAATCGTATCGTCAACGTGTGAGATTCATACATAACTAAACCACAGTAGAACCCCCAATCACGCGAACATAACCTCAGGTAGCTAGATAAGAGAAAAATAGTGTATACAAGTAAGAAAACGTTAGATGAGGACCATCAACGCGCAGACCGTAACGCCGTCGTCAACGTAGTCGGCGGGGACGATGACGATGACGAAGAAGAAAACGAAAACGAAGAAGGCGGCGAAGGCAGCGCCAAGGACGGACGCGGAATAATAGACACCTGGTCCAGCCAGATGGTATTCCCCGCCGCCGACGCAAGCTGGTAGCTGAACGTCAGCTGTAACAGCCTGTCGCGCGCCGTGTAGTCGAGGACGATCTGCGTCCATTCGCCTTCCGCGCCGGTGGTTTCTGTCCGTGGTTTGTATAGATCGGCGCCGTTCTTCGGTACGAAATCCATACCTAACCCCCGCCCCTTAACAGTCCCATTCCCCCCATCCCCAGTTCCCCCCGGTCCGAAATCAAACGCACTCACGACACGCACTTGCTCCTCATTTGCCCAGAGGACAAGTCTCGCGGCATTCCGCGCCGCAAAGCGGACGTAGAAACTTATCCTCAAAATCGCGCCGGGTAAACTGAATACGAGGTCCGAACGAAGTCGTAAGTTCTCGCGTAAGTCTTGCGTTTGCGGGTTCGAGAGCATGGAGACGACGAAGGAGGTACAGGAGGAATTTGCGCCCGCGAATGCTTCGAGCGCGTAGGTTGTGCTGAAGAGGTCCACGAGATCGAGACTCCAGGGGGATAAGCCCGTTTCGAAGTCTCCGTTGTCGAGGATCCCGGTGTTTATGGGGTTGGGCGTGCAGGTTGCGCCGGGCGGGAGGGTGGTGGGGAGGGAGATTGTGGGGATTGAGGCTGGGTAGCTGGACCAGGATATGCCGGAGGAGATTGGGGTTGGGGGTGAGGAGGTCATCGTGGAGTTGCTGTTTGTGCTTGGGGGGTTACCGGAAGGAATGATCGATGAGCCTGGGTTCGTCATGGTCAATGATACTGAACCGGTTCCGGTACCCGTTGGTATCCCGCTGGTCGGTGTACCGCCGCTCGTCGTGGAGTTTGGGAACAAGACCGACGACGTCTGCGACCAGGTTGGGCTGGATTGGATATTGGTCCCAATGCTTGAGCTAGCTGGCGAGCTGCTGGTATACGACAGCGTCAAGCCCGGATAACTCGAACTCCCCCAGCCTGAACTCGTGGTAGCAGTGCTCGTGTTACTCGGGCCCACAGACGAGCTGGTGACATTCATCGACACAGTCCCAGTCGAACCGACCGAGCCACTCGGACTCGTAACACTCCCCGAGACCACGGTCGAGCCGCTCCCACTCTGAGACGCCGAGCTGACGGTCCCCACACCCCCCGATGGGACGGTAGAGGTACCCGATTGCGTCGTGTTCCATGGATAGCTTGTGTTTGGATACCCGGATGAACTGGGTGGCGGACCGCCGCTACTGCGCGTTGGAATGGAGATCGTTGGTAATGTGAAGACGGTAGTGTCTGTCCACATATCTCCTGAAGAGGTCAAGCTTCCGGACATGGAAGGGAGCTGGCTTGAAGGGATGGACGTGGTGTTCGACAACGGAGTCGAGGAACCAGGTGAAGGAGGGATAATCCCACCTCCACTCCCCGATGGGACAGAGATCGTGGGTAACGTGAAAACATTCGTATCTGTGAACGAGTTTGAAGTAGATGATCCGCCTCCGGAGGAGCTCGAACTCGAAGTGATATTCGCAATAGAAGACGTAGACGACCCAATCGAAGACACCGGATAAGAAGAACTCACTCCGCCACGACTAGTCGGCACGGAGATCGTAGGAAGCGTGAATAGACTAGTCGGCACCGAGATGGTAGGCAACGTGAACAAATTCGTATCCGTCCACGAATTATACGACGAGCTCGATGTTGAAGCAGACGGACTAGGCATCGTCAGTCTACTAGTTGGAACTGAGATCGTCGGTAACGTGAACAGATTCGTATCCGTCCATGAGTTGTAACTGGATGATTCGCTTCCCGAGGGTGTTGAAGGGGGGATGGGGGGATTCGTCTGTATCGACGACCCTGACGAAAGACTTTGGATAGACGAGCTCATACTGGATGTGGGAATCGATACGGAGATTGTGGGAAGTGTGAATAGGGTTGTATCCGTCCACGAGTTATATGACGAGCTCCCTGAGTTCGAACCCGACAACGTGGTACCCGTAGGAGATACGGAAGAGCTGGTTACTTGTCCACTACCGCTGCCTGTAGGAACGGAGATCGTTGGGAGTGTGAAGACGGTAGTATCTGTCCCTGCTGGAGGAGTGAAAGATGAGCTCCTGGATACCGGAGATGTTGTGTTTGAAGGGTATGACGAAGGAACAGATATCGTGGGCAGAGTGAAGACAGTAGTATCTGTCCACGCCGGAGGACTGGATGACGAAGTACCTATGGAAGAGCCAGAAGGTACCGTCGATGAACCCGACGATTGTGAACCAGAGCCAGAAGAACTCGGTATTTGTCCAATGCCACTACCACTAGGAACGGAGATTGTGGGTAGTGTGAAAACAGTAGTATCCGTCCATGCAGGAGCAGTTGATGACGAGGTTCCAGAAACTGTGTTCGAAGCGATAGACGAAGTCCCCGTTGACGAGCCAGAAGAGCTCGTCACCTGTCCACTCCCACTGCCGCTTGGAACAGATATAGTAGGCAACGTAAAAACATTCGTATCAGTCAAGGAGTTTACCGAAGAACTCCCCGAACTCATCGTCTGAGTCAACGAGCCCGTCAAACTACCAGACGCAGTCATCGACATCCCGCTGCTTGTGGATAGCGTCTGGCCAGGATACGAAGAAGAACCAAAACCAGTAGTCGTAGTAGAACAAGTCGTCTCCAAAGCCGCCGTCGGCGGCGGACAGCTCACGGGACATTGGCAAGCAGCAATATACGGCGCCTTGCTTGCCGTACCGCAGACTGCCGTCGCCTGTGGTGGGTAGTTGGTCGCATCGTATGCACCTACCGTCGAGCAGTATTCGATTGCGTTTGCTAGGGCTGTGGCGTTGTTGCAGGGGAATAGGGCGTTGTAGCAGCTAAGTTGTGTAAGTGTGTGCAGTGAGGGAGAAGTAAAAGGGGGAAGGAGGCGTACCTATTCCCAGCTCTATCGCATTGCGCGCTCACAACGGTCGCGAATGCGAGAAGGGTCAGCATCGCCTGTGGCATACTGGAAGACCGTACTTTTCCCATGATAGAAAAATGGGATCGATGAGCAGAGAGTTAGGTTGAGCAATGGATAAGACACCTTCTCACCCAGCATCTCGTCGAAATGAGAGACGGACTCAGGCATGAGTACTGTCTTTTATATTCCTTCGACGTGCGTCGTGACGACCGCTCCGACTCACTTACGTCGACCCCGTAAACAGGACTACAAGGTAGTCTCGGGGACTGTAGAGTCGACGGATGTCTCATGTTCATCTCTTCGCGATGTCGTACCGACGAGGTCCCGTATTACCAATATATGGTTAAATAGATGGGTAAAGCAGTCAGCAATAGAACGTCGAGTCTCTGGCATGATATCCGGTCATTGGTGGCATATCCGCGCGATAGGTCTCATGACGACGCTTTTCAGCCCCCATCGCGAGGTCGTCGTGGTGGGATGGGAGGAAGATTGAGACCTCGACGCATGCTGCACAACCGTTTTGTGTCAGAGCGTCGGTGCGTCCCCATGCGTATATAGTCCAGCTCTTGTCTCTCTCGATCAATACCGAGACGTCCCAGTTTATGTCAGGGACCAGCGGCCACGACATGCGGTCGTGCACGTCAGCTGGGAGAAGAATCAGAAACACCTCGCTAACGGCAGCTGGGTAGATAAGCTTGATGCTCGTATAAAGCGCAGACAGTCGGCGATATGTGTTGTTGAGATGTTGGACAGGGTGAATGGAGAGGCCAGAGTTAACCCTCGTATAACCGAGACATCGTCAAGTGTTACCCATGATGTTGACTTTCTCGTCTGTGGCTCCAAGGCTGAAGTTAGGTACTAGACATGCCGAGGTTTTGGGGATGCGATGGTTTGAAGCAGGTATAGTGGTTTCTCTACTTCAAACCCTTCAGGCTTGACTATCGCATCTGTAGGTACTGGGGAGAAACTCATGACACAGCATAGCCTTTCAGAACATCCTGATACTCGAGCATGCTTGACTTGCAACCGAAACCCTCGAGTATCTCTTTCGAGTTGATCCCGAGACCAGGAGAACGTCAAACGTGCCGGACAGCCATCGAATAGCCCGGGTTCATTGGCACCGCGGTATGATTGAGACGGTTTCTCATTACTTTGGATAACGGCCGACTATCGAGCTCGTATAGTATTCAAGGAGAAAACAGGATTTTGTGCTGAGAGCTGGGACACTCGGAGAGACAAGTCGAGGGCGAGACGCTTGTCTGAGTGATGGCACCTGATATGGTGCTGTACAGGCTCTAGCCCCCCTTTTCCTTCAATCAAGTGATTCGAGTCTTCTCCGATGCCCAGCTCAGAGAGTGCGTATCGCAATTGACGTACGATAGAACAGCGTATTGTTCACAATAAGTCGATAGCTCATGTCGGACGCATAATCCCATGTTCAATTAGGAGTTAGTCAATAAAGACATTATTAATTTACATTGCTTAAGTACAATTTGGTATGACCGTATCACCCCCTATTATCGAATTTTATCTCAGTCGAAATCGGCCGCTCTCCAAATCCTGACTCGGCCCCCTAGCCCTCGAGCCAGACGCCTCACCGCGCATGAAAGTCGGCTCCGTCGCCCACGTGACAATATTCCCACTCACAGGACTTCGTGTTTGATGATTCTCAAACCCATGCACAGGCGAAGCGCGTCCGTAGTAATCCTCACTGCGTCGCGCAGTCTGGAAACTGGGTCTGATCCAGGCACTAATACTCCGATCGTCCCGCCGGCTAGGCGGGGGCTGGTAATATTCGTCGCGACGGAAAAGATTTTTCGAAAAATCGGTCTTCTCCATACCAAGGGAGCGTAAGTGAGCAACCGGATCCACAGCCCCTGTATCACTCCTGTCTCGCGATGTTGTCTGTTCCAGCCTACCTCTGGCGAGCGAGACAAGGTTCATGAAGCCGCTGGATATGCTCTGAAACGTGAAGGCGAGAGCGATGAGGGGAATGCTGATGCCGAGTCCGATACCGAAGACGTATTTGCTTACGTAGCCAAACGTGAGGGGGGAGTTCTTCTGCCACTCTTCAAAGTTGATTGTGAAGAATGACGCGATAAAGGATAGGGGAAGGAACACAATCGTCACGATGGTGAATACCATGACTGTTTGTCCTTGCCTGGCTGCTATGAGCGCTTGGTCGCCGGCGAACCGCGCCTCGAGAGCGTTGCCGTGCTTCTGCTTTAGGTCAAGTAGATCGGTGAGACTGTTATACAGTGTTTCCGCTTGTTTGTCCATCCGAGCGACATCCTTGACCTTGGCTTCAAGACCGCGCTTTTGCTCACCCGTGCGGCGTTTTACTTCTGATACAACAGCTTCAGTACTGCGGCGTGAGCTTTTACTACGCAACTCTTCTGTTATAAAGCCCTCAAGATAGGTCATCGTCTGTAGCTGTGTTTCTAGGATGGTCTTGATGATGGTCAACTCATCGCGAATATCCTTGATTTCAGCGAGCAAAGATGTCTCGCCACCGATATCCAGGAGTGTGTCGAGAAAGCCGGGGCCATCATCTTCACCGTCGTGGTCCGATTCAGAAGGTTCATCAGAATCTGGCTGGTCAGGATTTCGACGCCGATGTTGCCGTAGCCACCGTGCTGATTGAGCGGAGGCACGGTTGAAGCGGCTGAAGAGCCGACTCTCCCGGTCTGTGATTAACCCTATGGAACTCTCAAACATGTCAAGAAACTGGTAGTCCTGATTGCCGAGTCGACTCCGGTCAAACATGCCAGAGCACCGACTAGTGATCAGCATAGCAAGATCATAGACAGACTGAATGGGTGGCCGGGTCTTTGCGTTCGTCTCCTCAATGATACCATCCAAGACATTGAGTGGATCGTTCTTGGGCTGCTTCCAACGCTGGGGGAAACATGTAATGACAAGTTCTAAAGAGACAAATGTGTTAGCGGATGCGATAAAAGTCGGGGCAACCTAGCCGTACCTTTTCCAAGAACCCAGAGCCAGAGTTGGTCGACCATAAACACTTTCGGCTCGATTTTGTGTCTTTTGCAGAAACGATATACGACCCTATGAGACGATATGTCAGTTGGCCTCTTACATGGTACACTAACAGAACAAGAGAAAGACACATACTGGTCTGTATCTCGAACCGAGGTGTCGACTCCGTGGTAGAAGAACTGATCGAGAGTCCGGCGTGGATGTAACGGCGGGTTGCTTTTCAAATACGCATCTAAAAGCATGGTGTCCTTGTTGATAAGAGTCTGCACCGTACCTTCATGTGCGCACTTGATAGCTCGGCTCATTTGTCGACGTTTCTTGTCCGTCTCGTAGTGAAGGAAGGGCATCTGTATCATATCAGTTAGGATTCTTCGATAGTGATAGTAATACTCTCATCTTACAAACAGTACGATCTTCCCGTGTGAGGCGGCATGAGTTGGTGTATCCCAAGGCAGAGAGAACGAGTTTTTTCTACTCTCGCTGATCGGTATAATGTCCTGCCTTGTATGGGGGTTACTGGGTGGCCCTTTACCCCGGCTGTGCTTCTTTGGATGCCGTTCAGCGGTCTGTTCGCTTTTGCTCTTCCGCTTCTTCTTCACCTCGGGCTCCGACGTGCTGACATCCTGGTCATCTGATGGATTCACAGGTCCGGGAGTGTTATCCCCCTGGCCAGATTTTGCCGTGGGCGTTAATGGGAATTCGATGATGGAAGGTAACGGTGACTCTTTTTTTACATCTGGTTCGTCCCTTCGTGGTGATGGAATACGATGGCAGAAAGGTCGCATGAAATGCGCATGGGCAAGAGGTCCCCTATGCTCCTGGTCGAAGCATTTCTCTAAGGCTTTGAAAGACTCGATGTCTCGATGTCCGGCCTCTATGAAAGACTTGGCTAGTAAGGTCTAACTAATGCGTGAGTATACGAGACTTTCTCAGGAAGAGATGGGGCAAAATACCTCAACCCATGCAATCTAACACATCATGTTAGTCAATATTCATCTCGGCATAAGGAGGAGCCATCGTGTTACATTATTGGCCGGGAGATGGATCCATCTGAAGTCGGGCTTGTAATGGAGGTTCTTGGTCAAGGTCGAGACTTGTGGTCTGTTAGTCTCGTCGTTCCAGCCGTACAAGAGGTCATAGACCGAGTACTTGGATACAAGTTGCTTCTTCTCAAATTGCCCAAAGTCCACGACTGTGGCCTCGAAGGCCTTGCAGGCTCCTTCTTCAAGCGCGGTTAATCTACTGGCAGTTAAAGCAGGAGATAGCAGTCGGACGATGTTCGCATGAAACTTTTCAGCAGCGCAAAGCATTGGCGTCCGGTCGAAGCTATCTTTCACGCTGATATTCACATCATGTCTCGATAGCAGGAGGAGCACGAATTCTTCGAAGCCATTGAATGCAGCCCAGCTACGTAGATTCTATCAGCTACTGGTTCGGTCACGTCACAGGACTTGGAAGGGCGAGTTGGACTGTACGTACTGTAAGGGCGTCATCCCGTTCGACAACTCAGCATTCACATTGGCATTGGCATCTAGCAACAAAGTAGCAACGGAGAGGTACCCGTTCTGAGCAGCGTTGTGCAGAGGAGTCCAGCCTCCGTCACTCGTAGCATCAGGGTCAGCCCCGTATTTGAGCAGGAGCCTCACCATGTCATCTCGATGCTCTTTATCATTACTTTCAGCCGAGAGATGTAACGCCGTGCGACCGCGATTGTTCGTCGTGGCCACATAAGCATGGTTCTCGAGGAGGAATTGGGCAAGCTCAACATTGCTATTGGTAGCAGCCCACAAGAGCGGTGTACGACCGATTTGATCGAATGCATCGATGAGAGCACCATGTTGGTGTAGTAGCCTCAATGTCTCAAGCGTCCATTTCGCCTTGGGTTGTTTCTCCGACGCCAGATAGAGCAAAGGGGTTCTACCCTCCTTGTCCTTGGCGTTGGCATCGGCCTGACTATTAAGCAGTATTTCGACGACTCGGTTGTGGCCTTTAACGGAAGCAACGAACAAGGCAGTCTGGCCTAAGCGGTTACGGGCGTTTACATCGACGTGATGGGAGATCAGCTCCGAGACGACGGCGACATTGCCTGACTCAGCAGCTTTCACTATGGCAGGCACCTCAGCATCAGACTTGGGGTTCACAGCAGCGCCCTGCTCGATCAGAAGACGGACAATCGAGAGCCTGCCGCGGCCCGAAACTCGCTGGAGGGCCTGGCGTAGGGCATCATGGTCGGCAGGGGCCGTCCACGATGGTTGTTCGGCCAGGATCGCTCGGACGAGGGTTTCATTCGCGTGGGCTGCGGCCGTGATCAGTCGTTGATGGCGAGTCTCCGGCACGAAACTAAGCAATGGCGACGAAGCCATGACGGGCCGGGACAGCTGAAGGGTCCGGCGCGGTTTCGGAATTCAGCAATAATAGAGTTTCGCTGTGTCAGCAGATTGAGGGGATCGGTGATCGGGTCGCTTTTCACCGTTTCTCTACGATTGGGGCGCCATGACTTGCCAACCTGGTGTGAATGCTTCATGTGCTGCAACCTTTCACTCCAAGGCGATGCTCAGGTGAAAGACGCGATGCTATTCGCTTACATAGAGTGACAGGTACAACGGAATTCCGCCCAACTCGTACGAAATACATCCTAGGGTAGGTACCTACATACAAATCGATTCTAGTACAGGATCGGTATAGATTATCCGTGCTTACCAGGATTCGTGGAGTGGTTTTGGAGAGAATCTCACCGGTCTGAGATGATACCTAGGTAGATCAGCAGCATCTCGCATCATCTGTGGCTGATAGTGGCTGAAGACGGCTTACAGTGGCTGGTGATTCCATCTCGATGGTTCCAGATCCCATTAGCCTGGATATCTGGCCAATTGACTTTTCCCGGTTATATTTAGGCGGACTAGCCAATCACGCTAGTCTCTTCAGCCCCGCTTGGCATCGTTCACTCCGACACCGAGATGAAACCGTTGTTTTGTTTGAGCTGCTGGAGTTCGTAAACAATGCTCAGAAGGCAACCCGTCCTCAACACTTCAACAAGTGATCTGCAACGCAAGCAGGTTAGAAGTAGGCATTGTCATCGTACGTACGACGAGGCTGAGTAATGGACTTTCGATAGACCTACTATACCGGGGTGACGCGTCCATGAGTCTCAGCTCTTGCTCACGATCGAAAAGAACGAATGGAATTGGTGGTGGACGCCTCGAGGGGGTGGGAGTTATCGGATTGTTTATGCATGCAAGAAGACATATGGGCACGTGGGAGTGAGTGAAGCTGACGTCTTGTCTCAGGTTCTTCTCTCCTCCAATGACGCTGTCCATAAGCGACAGCGAGCTGACTGGCTGTTACGGATGTAGATGTGGACGTATATATGTGAGGACGGGATACCACCACTCACTGACGCCAAATGTACCTCTCCACAGCATGGATAGTCGAGTGTTACCAGCCTGCATCTCTGCGGATGTAGACTCGCGCATTTCGTCACAGTCACACGACAGGAAAACGTCACCATGACTTATTTCTTAATGCCTCTTACAGGGAAAAGTTTGAAGCGCATCTTGTCTCCGAATAGAGAAGTCGATAATGAGAAAAGAAAAGAGAAGACCAGAAACGAGGAAAAGTTGCGTCGTCATCATCAGAGTCTTGCACTTGGTTACGGATGGGTATTATATATTTCATTGCCTGTTGATGGGAGCAACGCCCTTCCTTGCCTACTACCAAAGGTAATATGTAGTGATTGCACACCCCAACAGTAAAGCAGAGAGGCCTTCGTCCTGTTCAGACATAAATAGTAGGGCTTTATGTCGTCGTGGTATATCCTTTCCAAAATCATCTGATGAACCTCTTCCTACCCCATCCCAAAGTAATTATGATCCTCTATATGCTGTTTTCTATGTAGGTACATTGTATGGCCCTCAGCGTATGAAGCAATTGAACCCATGACATCGTAGACACGTCGTTGGCAGATAGCGCGGCCTGGTGTACACCAGACTCAGCTTGCCATTTTCGTCGCTTTAAATATTAGATACTCGGTGTAGACACCGACACTTGCTCTTTATACCACCTGCATCTGGGGGAATCTGTGCTCCCTCCTCCGACGCGTGGCGGGCTTGTCTGACTCCTTCTCGGACTGCGCCTTCTCCAGCTCTTGCACGTGCATGGCTGCGAGCTCGGCCTTCATCTTCTCGATCTCGGCCAGCTCAGTGGCAATGGTCGCGTTCTCCATCGCTTGGAACTGTTCTAGCTTAGCGTAGTAGAGTTCGTCCTTTCGCTCCTCATCACCGTCGTCCAATATGCCCATAATAGGCTCGGGTGTCTGGAGGAAACCCCTGGCATCGGCCTCGACGATCGCTTCGAACATCTTGGTCGCCATCATTTCATAACCAGCAGTGCCGGGGTGCATACCATCCTCGGCAAGATTCTGATCCTGAATACCGTCAGGACCCTGGAGCTCAGCAAGCACAACAGGCTTTCCTTGCTCTTGGTAGATCTTAGCCAGTCTTCGGATTTGGGGGTTGACGCGCCAGACGTCTTCTCGGCCGTTGAACCGCTTGTCCCAGGTAGGGAGGATGGTGGAGACGATGACGGTAGCGCGCGGGGACGCCTTTAGGCAGTACTGAACGAGTTCGTCATATCGCTTGTAGAAGTTGTCGATATCAATGTGCTGGAAGCAATCGTTGGAGCCGGCGTTGATGAGGAAGAGGTTGGGTTTTCTTGACGGGACAGTCTTCTTGGCATGGTATAGAATTCGGTGGGTGGGCACACCGGGGTAGGCCTCAATGTCGTTGTCGGTCATGTTGCCCAGGCGCTGGCTACCAACGAAGTTGACAGGGTTGCCGATCTTGGTGAGCTTCTCTCTGAGAGGGCGGCGGAAGCCGTTGTTGTCGATGCCAGGCTCAGGGCTGTCACCACGAGTGGTCGAGGCGCCCAGCGCCATGATACGCAGGGGCATGCCGTCGGCGAGAGGCAGTTCATAGCCGGGCCGCTTGAAGGGCTTGCTCTTCCAGAACTTGGTGGTTCCATGGCCGAGGGAGCTGTTGCCAGATACGTAGGTAACACCGCCGCCGAACTTGGGGGTCTTGCCGTCGCCGGTCACGTAGCTGACACCACTCTTGAAGCCATCACCGATCGACTGAGACCACTCGCTCTCGACCGTACCCGAAAAGAGCAAAGCTGTTGCGCGGTGTGAGATACAGGGCTGAGGCGGGACGGGTGTTTGTGGGGAGGTGAAACCATTGGAAAGAACAGACGATACTAAGTCGAGGAGAGAACAGGGGCTTACCAATAAGTAATAGTGGCACGAATAGGAAGACAAGCAGTCGCTTCCTTGCCATAACCACGGATAAGATATTCGCGGTTGTCGCATGTAACTGCGCTGGAAAGGCCTGAAAGGCCGGTAACTTGTCCATCATGCTGCCTCCTTATGCAACACAGTGATATGTAGCGATAGACAGGCTATTAGGAGGCGGGGAGTATCTGACTATGTACTCAGACTATGCAACGATGTATGTTCAAAGGAATGACTAGGAAGAAATAATAAGACTAAGAAGAAAGAAGAAGAAGGCGAAGAAGAGAAAGGGAAAGGTTTACCTTCGTCGCGAGGACTGGGGACTCGGAGGGGAGAGCGAGAGTGTGGTGAAGCGAGCGGAGCAGACAGGCGGCGGGAGGAGGATGCTCACAGAAGAGAAATCGACGAAGAGGAATCACGGCGGTCCCCATTCGCCCCCTTTCGCTCCTAGCGGGCTAGTGTGCAATTTAGTGTACACTAGAAGCAGAAGGGGAAGCCAAGGACCGCCAAGCCGACAAGGCGAGGAATATCGCTGGAAGGTTTCAACACGACTGTGTGGTCCTTGTGGGGTGTCGGTGCAAGTGGACCGTGTGAAAGTAGCGGCATTAGGGTCGTAATGAGGCCCAAGAAGTACCTGAACCCCGGCGATGTGGCACGGAAACCTTCTTCTTCTTGCTGCAGGTGAGCAGGAAGATGGCGGTGATGGCGGACGTAGCAGAAGATAGTATTACTGTGTAAGGTATGTAGGTCGTAAATAATGTGAAGAGGTATAAAAACAAATCTCAGTGAGATGGAAGCCGTCAGAAAACTGAAGTTACGTAGGTAATCCGTATTCCTAGTGGCGTCGCACGAAGACGTGAATCGGGCAATTGGATCGTAACAGCCAGAGAACGACAGAGACACCGGTTAGAGGCAGCAACCTGCGATGGGTAGGTACTTCGTATACATCTTGGATGTACACATCTAGACCCCAACGTACCTGCCAACAGCACAGAACAGGCATAGACGTGATGAGAAATAAGGTGAGGTCGACTACCTAGCTAGTATCCCGTAAGGTGCCTTCCGTGAGAGTGGCCCGTATGTACCGTACCGTAACTGTGATGCGTACGGGGCACTGCACCTTTGACGGAATCTTAACTTCATGCCTAATATATGTAACTCTATCTTGGCCGGCCCCAACAATGCCGACTTCAATGTACCCGGGTAGATTTTTCCAACCGATGGATGTCTATTAATGAGCACATCTAGATTCTACGATAGTATTTAGTAAATTCTCGATTTGTCTCCCGTCGTATCCGTCTGCTTTTCGAGAGATAGCGAGTTCCGTAGTGTTCTGCAGGTGGTAAATATAGCGATGGGTCTGCTTATTATAGCGGTACGCTAAGAGGGGCATGAACCAGCAACGTTTACGGGCGCCATACGCGGTGACTGGTACAATTAACACGCTCTAACCAGTTAGAGCGCCCACTTTCATGACGGTCGCGAAGAAAGTTCACCAGAGTGGATCGTCCAGTTGGCTAACGGGTCGTCGTTGCCAAAGGAATCCCGTATGTGTCAAGTATCCGTAGCTCTGACAGGTGAGCACTGCAAACTCACAGATTCCTACCTACTTCCTCCCACTCTCTCTATCTTCCTCTTACACGCACCAACACCGCATCTTGAGTGCTTCAAGTTTCTACTACCTCGACGAGATGTACTACCAGTGCGGAATACTTCATAAGAGCAAGAAGTGCGGCATCATGGATCCGTGTGGCCTTGGGAGTTTCCGACCGGCATGCAGCTCAGGTATTACACCCACAAACAACAACCAGCGTCTCATCCAACAAGAGCATGAGAGAAAAGGCTCGGCCTTCGCAATTCTGCATTCGTTCTCTGGTGAGGAGACACCGGATCAGTTGCCTGCAATTGGCAGACACAGGCGCGACGAGAAACCCTGGCTTGAATGCGACTTCAAGCGCTGCCTGCCAAGTCCAGTCTCCCGCATGCCGCTGCCCTAATAAGAGTCTCTGTGCAGAAAACCTGCCAATCTGTACAGTGCCGACATCCGATTACTCTCAATCATGGTGCTATCAGCCTGTCAATTACATAGCCATGATGCTTCTTGTTATTCTCCTATTAGAGCATCTCCTTACCCTCATGCCTATTGTTCCTCTGGCTCCTCGTTGCGACTTTCAATGTTGGCAATGAAGAGACCGGAGACGAGAGGGTGGGAGGCGGGGATCGATAGGTGATTATGATAAGGTATGTTGCCGCCCATGATGGCATGGCGCAAGCACGCCACGGCTTGTTGAAACCTCGACTCGCTTGCCCGCACAAGCGTACATATACGGGATGGATGCTTCACTTCAGTACGCTGCTTCCTGCAGGGCCCTTCTCGAGAAAACTTTGTGTCTGCCTCAGACAAAGGACGAAGCGAGGTGCCGGGCCGACGTTGCTACGAAAATCTCGTCGCCTGCGTGCCTGTAGATTGTTGATAGGCATTTCTTTCTCGACAGGATGCCTACGTACATACATATGTCATCGCCAAGAACGTGCAGCTTCTTACATCCCATGTCTGTATGTAGGCCAATCTCCCAATCCTGTTCGTTCAGAAAGGAATCACAGAAATGCCGTTACACCATCGGCACTTGATCCCATTCGCCTCAGGCCTCAGCAGAGACTTCTTACGGCACTTTCACTATCTCCTTGAGTGCCCGAAGACTACAATTCGGTCACTGGCTCCACCGTACCGAAAAGAATACTGAATTGCGCTTTGACCACCAGCCAAGTTCTTAACAAGGTGTGGTATTCAAGAGTCGCCTCAGTTTTCATTGGTCCCAACCCCTGCGAAGTACGGATTTGTAGTCTTCGGGCACTCTAGGAGATACAGGTAATATGATATGACGACGCCACCGATATCGATATCCCAAGAATGGCGATATTGGGTCCGACCAACTAGCTTGTCCTGGCATCAACGTCCCGGGTTCAATAGTAGCACGAACAGAGCACGAACGGTTAAGGACATATTTATTATGCTTGGCGGCGAGAACGTGGTGATTGCGATCTTCATCAACCTACTTCGCACGTACTTAACATGACTGCGAATACTTACATCATACTACCATTGCGCATATCCTGTTTCTCGTCTTCTCTTCTCGTACCTCTTTCGCCTCCACAGAGATGAACCGGGCATGACGTAACTCTTGGTTCGTGCTTGAGCCCTGACCCCTACGATAGGCGGATCTAGCTCAGATCTACGGATATCTAGCTCATACAACGGCGCTCTCTGCTTTCAAGAATCGGATCGATGTTAGTCTTTTGTCCTGGCGCGACCATCCAGGATGGGATTCTCATCAAAAGCAAGTTCTTCAGGTGAACGAAAACATATCGCCGATGAAGCCAGATTCATCAATGAGCTGGCGCACTGGTCTCTAGTCTGAATGACCACGCCAAGTACCTATCTCCGCTGTCAGCCGACCGATCGGAGCGCCACGATGGGACATTCCGTGCGCTCTGCGTATCACATGATAGACGCTACGACATACGTGCCTAGCGCACCCACAGACCAACGCATCGTGCTTTTAAGCTCAACCGGGTTGGATCTGCCTATCATGCCCATTCCCCTCTCACTGTTTAAATTGAATCTGACGGGAGGAACTCGGTTGCCTCGAGTACTCGAATCTGGTTCAACACTATCGACGAGAAGAAGACGATATCACGTTGGCACGGATGCCAAAACGGATCGTGGCACGGAAAACTTGAGAACTTCACATGATTCTTCACTTCCTCCCCTTCCCTCCATATCCACGATTCCAACCCCTCACCCCGTCAACCCCAACCCACCCGCCGATCCTAGCATCAACTCAATCCACTCTCTTTCCTGCCCTCCCCTCCACTCTACTCCACCACCTTTCACTTCACACTATCACAACTACTTCGTACCCGATATCATTACCACCTACCTGACTGTTGTTCAATCGCCCAGGCGTACCAAATAAGAATGATTGATACTTGAGGTTCATATTAACCACTCGTTCAACAAAAACCAAAAGAAACAAACGAGCCTGAAGATTCATGTCGGTCACATGCTCAACCAGAAAGGAATTCCATCTGGACTTGACCGCCAATACCCAATTACCAAACAACGCGAGGTGGCCGGTTATTTAACTGGTGGCAATCCCACCAGGAACCGAATTCAAATCAGTCTTCGGGAGCTCAATGGAGATTTGATATAGCCTACTCCGTAGTTTACGTACGTACGTACGTACGTACGTACGTATGGAGTAGGCAGAACTTCTCCATGACCGTGTGAATCGGTCGATCAAACGTCGTTGAATCATATCATTTAACGACGACAAATGGCTACCGGGAAGAAGACAAGAACGCGAGCGAGCATACCTACTCGGTACGTCCCAACGCTTCTAAGTCCGTATGGGTGCCTAACTCTCATCCATTTCATGGATTGCCCGAGGGCTACAAATCGGTCACTCACCACGTGAATCCTCACTCGGGCCTTGACCGCCGCGCAATGGCTTTACGCTGCGAGGTGGCTATATCCTTGAGTGTCCGAAGACTACAAACGAGCCGTACCGAAAAGAATACTGAGTTGAAAGTTGAACCGCCAGCTGAGATATTACTAACAAGGCTTGGTGTCGCCGGAGTTTTGATTCGTTCCAACTCCTGCAGAATACGGATTTGTAGTCTCGGACACTCAGGAGATACATAAGTCGATGGGTATGAGCCTGGCATATATATCTGTCAGGACCGAATTGTGCCTAGCCTTCGAGCAGTTAAGATCAGTCGGGGTTTCACGCCCATGAATGAGCCAACTGTACGAAACGGTCTAACCATTTAACAGACGAGACAGGGAAGGAAAAAACTGTTCTGCTCACGACGGTATAGCGATCCATCGTCTATACATCATCAATCCCACAAAAACCGACACGGATCTTCACTCGGTCGATCACCAACAGCAATATCAATTAGTCAACTAAACTCAATCTACTCGTACATCGTACACAGAATCTAGCGGCAGGTCAAGTACGCAAGGTAAGGAACTCAAGGTAAGGTAAACATTCTAAGTTAAAGCGAGGTAGCCCTCTCGAACCTAACCACGAGCCCGACAAATTCAGGCCGATCCTAAAAGTCACTTATTCATAGAAATCGAAGCCCAAAATCGCGGCCAATCATAAAAGCCTTGCTTGCTCATAGAAGAAAGAAGAAGAATCTAAATACACACAATAAAAAAGTCTAGTTAAACAACTCCCGCAAAGCCTCGAGGCCAAGCCGAGATAAAAGAATCGTATCCCTCGGGATCAATACAAGAATATAGTAAAACAAAAGAGAATCCGTCTCATATGTAGACGCATATGGTATTTGCTAACTCTGGCAATGAAGAGAAGAAAGAAAAGAATCGATATGCAACAAGGACATGGTTCAAAACCGTCAAGATAGGTAATTCACCAACCCTCCATGCTACAACGTAAGTAAGTAGTAATAGTAGTAATAGGCCATGGTTGGAATCTCTCTCATCGCAAACGTAGAAATCGTATTTGCTTTGTGTGTGGGAGGGTTATTGATGATACCCTCCTCTCCACGCCATAAATTATCATTCGCATAACACGATGTTCAATGTTTCTCTCCCAAATCATTGCCCAGAATAAAAAAAGAATCCGCCCCCTTTCCTCGAAAAAAGTATAGGTTTTTTTCGTATACACATGCCATACGGCAGATGGCTCAAACGTCTCTGTCCAGCAAAGCTCGCTACCTCCTAGCAGAGGGGATCGTGCATACTACTATGTTCAGACGGTAACAGGAGCGTCACCCTTGGGCTTGTTGATGTTCTTAGCATACGCACCGCCAATGTTACCTGTGAATGGGTATTAGTTTCGGTCCATACTCGGGAGTACTCAGATAAGTAAGTGACGACATACCAGGAGGGTAGTAGTTGCAGACGCTGTACCAGGCATCGAGAGTGGAGTAGGCAGTGCCGGCGGGGCAGAACTGCACAGCACAACCGACGCTGGTGGAGCCGGCCCAGACGAGCTGGCTCAGGTGACCCCAGCCCTCGAAGTTGCTCATGTCCGGGGTGGCCTCTCCGTAGTAGGAAGGCAGGAAGTTGTTGAACTCGCCATCGTACCACATGTTGGTGGTAGCCATCTTGATGGCACCGACCTCACCAAGAGCCTGAGCGCCGGAGCTCACACCGTACAGGGCAATGTTCTGACCGTAGTTACCGTCACCTTCGGTCCTATATGACGATTAGCAATCGGAATAGGGTTAGGAATCCTCCACTACGTACATGTCGTGCGCGAAGACGCAGGTCTTGGCTGTGTTCGCAGCGTATCCGGCAATCTTGTCGTTCCAGGTCATTTCAGGAGAAGAGTGGTTGGCGCGGTGGATGTTGTGGTGGAAAAGCGTCTCGTACTGGAACGAGCCCGGTGCGGGACCAGCCGCAGCCGTAGACTGAGCCGGGGCGGGTTGCTTCTCAGCGGCACTGGTAGACTCAGGAGCTGGCTCCTGGGAACTCGAGGGCTGAGGTTCGGGCTCGGGAGTCACGGTAACAATGACGATAGGCTGGGAAGTCGTGCTGGGCTGGGGCGGAGCCTGAGAAGGCGTAGGCTCGGGCTGGTCATCATCCTCGTCCTCATCGTCACTCGGGGCAGACATGGTCTTCATCTCGTTGGAGGGAGCCTCGTTCGTCTTGACGTTAGTCGGCGCAGATTCAGTCGACATAACATCAGTTGGCGCAGGGTCGGCAGCGTGGGTAGGCTTAGCCTGAGTGGGCTTGCTGTGAGGGTGAGTCACGGCAACCTTGACGGGCGTAGGAGCAGGGGCGTTTCCGGTGACGGTGACGGTGTAGTATTCCGTAACAATATCGGTCTCCATGACGCGCTTGTCGAGGGCATTGTTGGCCAAGGCCAGGGCCGCGCCGGTAGCCGCAAGAATGATTGACGACTTCATATTTCCGTTTGTTCAAGTGTTGGAAGATGAACTATATACAATGTTAGGCACGAAGAATCGAAACTGAATGGATGATGGTTTGTATGAAGATTTGCAGAACGAAAAGAGAAAAAGATCGTAGCGAATGTGATATAAGTCAATGCATATAAATGATGCTAGGCTGCAGAAGGGAACTTGATAGAATGATGAGCTGTCACACGCGTCACTTCCCAACGTGGACAGCAACTTGTACTTTTTGGCGCTCCTGTCATTGTCCAATGGTTCAGATCCAGACTCGCGACTTCATGGTTCTTTGCCCATGTGCGCTGGCTTTGTTGACGTCAAAGCATTGAAGCCCAGTCCGACTTCTCGAAGACAAGGAGAGCTGCCACGAGTGTACACTAAAGTACAATAGGCACGATGAAAGAAGAGGCCCATTATAGCACGCATATCATGTGACACTGACCTTTGTTTAGGTGGTGAGGCAGAAGTCTGGTATCGTAGACTGTAGCCCGTGGATAAGACACGCAAGGGAGTGATCGAGACGGGACGGTTAGTGCGTGAGTGAGTGAGTGGACTCGGGTAGCTGAATGAGTCTTTCGACGGGAGAAGAGTCGAGCTGGAATGTTTGGTTCAAAAGTGCGAAGCAGGAATCAAGGGACGACTGGCGCCCGATGGAAAAGAAAGAAGAGAAAAGGCAAAGGAGTGAAGAATTGACTCAATCAACTGGCCACGAGAAGGGTGGAGAGACGGTGTGAGTCGGGTCGAGAGCGAGAGTGGAAGTCTTTAAAGGAGCGAAAGTGTGCGTGAAGCAGACACGGAAGCAGGAAAGAGTGTAAGTGGTTGGCTAAAAAAAGGACGTGGTGCCGCGAACAGGCGCGCTGATATACCAGGTGCGGGAGAGGGCAAGGGGAGGAGGAGAGGACGAAGCACGAGGTGAGAAGTGAATGCTGAGAAACAACAAGACGGAGTCGGGAATTAAAGGTGCTGTGGGGCCAGCATGAGGTGTGCGGCAAGAGTGCAGGTGCAGGACTGGACGGATTATTTTGTGTGTCAGATCCCTGCCCTGTCCGTGGCTGCCAGTCTGAGTATCGTAGCGTAGGTAGCGACTGGCGTAATCCCGTAGTGAATGGCCAGCTGAGGCAAGTGGCACGGTCTGGGAACGGTTAGTTGCCCTTGACCCGGTGCTGGACTGGAAGTCGCAAGTCGCAAGTCGCTGCCAGCCAGAGGAGATCGCAGGGGTCGACGTGAAGCGGTTGCAGCGAATAATTCACAGGCGACGAGAGCACGCATGCCTGTCATCAGGTACCCGCATGTACCCGCGCATCCACGGGCGAGGGTGGAGTACATTAGTGTACAACTCTCTTGCCTGACATGCTCGACTTAAACGGCCTGCTGGGTCTTGCTAATTTCCAGGTGTCTGGCTAAAAGGACAGTCGGCTGCCCCTCCGTCTATGAGCCCTCGGGAGGACAAGTGCCATATGGAATTCGCACCTCTCGGAGTTCGTATACGTCCCTATTCCGCATGGTACTAGAAAATTTGACAGCAATGTCATACTGCTAATGAGCCCAGAGGCCTAGAGATTATCTCATTCTATCGGGAATCAACGATTTCTGCATACAATCAGAGGTAGTACACTGCCTCGCTCACTGCTTACGCTGCCTGTCACATGCTTTCGTGATCTCTGTCTGTGAATAGCAGTAAAACCTGACAAGTGCACACTTACGGCAGACTTACACGTTTTAGTAAGTGCAAGTCGCTCAAGAGATCTAGAAGATCCAAAGACTTCGCTGTTCAACCTCAACAATTCCATCCCTCAAGTCGAAGATTCCCATCCTTTTTATGTATGTCCTCTGCTCTTCAGCTCTTCGTCGTCGCGACCGTCCGTTTAGCACCCGTCGCCATCTAGCTAGATTAGTACGTTTCATCACCTTGCTAGCGTAACGGTACCTTGCAGATCTTGTTTCCAAGATTTCGAGCCCTGCCCGAGCGGGACTAGCGCTGGTGCCCTGCTCCCCTGTAAGCGCGCCGAAGTGATACGGTCCCTACGGATTACTTTAGCTAAGGAGCTAACTGAAGTCCGTATCTGACCTGCGAATTGCATTGCGAATTGCAGCCTGTAGGGCTCATCTGTTAGCGACCTCAGGCTTACACTAGGTGCCCTAGTCCTGGCTAGAGACGCTACCGGCGAGGTCGCCAACTTCACCAAGCCCCAGAGTCCATACCGGTAGTGGGAAATCAGTGCAAAATTACGTATGTGTACGGCCCACCTGCACCGTTCCCTCCCATTCACAATGAACCCGACCCCTTTTCGGGGTGGGCCCCATCTCTTGGATCGTTGATGTGGGTGTAATCGGTGTTTAAAGTGAGTCCCGTAGGTTATCACGATTCACGGGAGCTTGCACGCTTATCTCCCATTACGGCAAAGCAATGCAATCGTGATGTAGCTGAGCTCCGAGCTTCGTCCATGATACAATCAGTCAGCTCTTTGTAAGAGGTAAAAGGGGGTCATGTCCGAGATAATGTGACAAGAACGACAAGTTGTGGGTGTGAAAAAAGGGAAAATATCGCGGGCAGCAATTGAAGTCTTGAAACGACCGCAATCTCGGCCGCGGTTATGTACGAAGTAAACCGTATTGGTCAATTCCGTAACGGATGCGGCCACAGCGTTTGTGGGGCTCCCCCGGTCGACCGTCGCCTCCATCAGCAATCAGTCTGTAACAGCCACAGTTGCCAAGGGCAACTTCTCTCTACAGTGCTTGGTCAACTCGACCAATTCCTTCAATTCCTCTCAGCCCTGTATCACCAGCCACTCGTCGCATCGCGGGCGTGTAAGTCGCATCTCAGATTAATCATTGACTCAAGCCATTGAGAGTCAATGGCGGCTTGACGGGATAACATGATGGATATCGGTACCTTCGTCATGTGAGTGAATACGGATTCGTTGTTGACATCCGTTTATTACGGTTACGGTATACTCCGGCGCAACGAGTGCTGATATTGCCCAGGAGCAACCAGGAATGGGATCATGGATCACCACTGAAGCCCGTTGGCTACCTAATTACTGGCGACTAGGGGACTCCAATTTACTTAGCTCTGCCTTCTAGTCTCTGGGCCTAATGTAGGCGATATTGCACGTAAGGTAAGCTGAAGGAGAAGCCCTACGGACGACTTTCGGGATGACTTCCAGTACTGTGCTAGCACTGCCAGGCTCACCAAATAAACAATGCACGCTAACCGTAGGGCATCCCGTAGCGGTTCCGTCGGTCGTCGACATAATTTATGAACTTATGTAGGTCATCGCTCATCGCCATCACCTACAGTACCGGCGCCGCGACAATCGCGTGAGGTACGAGGGAGTAGTTGGCTGCTAGTGTAGATCCTTAGACAGATAGTCAGTAATACCTGCCGATGTTATAGCTGCTATAGGTGCCGCATTATGAAGTGTAGATATTCCATCGGTAAGTGCTCGTACCTACGGATTTCAAGCACCTACTTTCAAATCGTGAAGTTGACGGATACCGGTACACTAACACCTATCACATTGACTTATTTACATCACCCTTTTCGTGATGCATCATGCCCCCAGCCCCGCTGGCCGTCGAGCAGAGTCGATCGGGTCCAGATCGGGTCCAGATCGGATCCGAGCCGGTTCTCCTAATAAAATTGAAACGTAAGAGGCGTTCAATGTTTACTCAGTCCTTGTACAGTATTCCATTCCTTGCGTTGTTCTAGCGCTAGAAAACGCAACGAAGCCCTCGAAAGCTGTCTGTTATTAACTCAACTCAACTCCGTCTCCACGTGTAGCTTAGCCATCGCAGATGGCCGGTGCTGGTAAGTTGTAGCCCGTGCTTCCTGTGCCTTGGGCAAGGGCAGGGATGCAGAATACGGGTATGTAGGCAAACGCAGGTCCCCCATTCAACTATTTCAGCTCGTTACCGTAGGTCCGGATTCCACGGCCGAATAATCGCTGTACTCCGTGTCCATCCCAATCACACTTAATCGCGAGGGACCAGTTACCGTACTGTGTGTTGCTTGCTGCTCGTTGCTTGTTCTTGTCTCGCCCTGTTCTTTTAAGATTGATATATAAATTCGATTTTTAAGACATTTTTCTTGTCTCTTTTATTTCTGTTTCTCCCTGAATTCACGGAAGACGCCGTAGAAACTAACAAACCAGTAGTTTTGTATTTCCCACTGTTTTTGGTGCTGCGATCGCATGGACGGGATCCCCTTGTGGCCGCTTCGCTTATGGTGGGCTCGTGCACGATGACAGGTGAGAAAGAAGAGAAGAACGTCAACATCATCATGGGTCTGTTTCAGTGCTCAACCCGTACCTACATACTACATACGCACATTATGTTCCCGCTTGCGACGACGTGTAGCGACATGACTGTTCCGCTGTATCACTGCATTGCCCACATCGATATTGGGATCCGAATGATGCGAACACAGCATCATGACTACGCATGCGAAACGGGGTCAATCGGCCGACGTGAAGGATTCACAGGCCCTCCTCCAGATCTAGTCATTCAGGAAAAGTTGCAACTTCGAAGTGAGACACTCTGACACGACAGGCCCGGGCGAGAGCAGAAAAAGGAGCAAAAGTACGTGAGATGTTTTGCGCAGGAGTAACCGAACTATTCAGCAGTGGAACCGACTTACACTTTCTCTTCTTCTCTGTAAGAGTCCATCATGAATCTCGTAAGTTGAAAATGTTGTGAGAATGATATCAGATCCGTCAACTATTTTCGTTCTGGACTCCCATCCTTCTGTTCAACGATAGCATAATCTGAATTCTCTCGCCGACGCAAACCATCCCACGGACTTGGTCAACGGGACACCCCCAGTGACTGAGTCGCGACAGCTTCACCACTCCGTCCAGACCCGTCATAGCATAATCATTCCTGGAAAAAACAGGAGAAACATAAAACCCCGACACGTGGCGTACATTTTGGGCTTCCCCTATCACCACGGAGGCTATAGCACGTCACGGTTTGTTTCGCAATGCGCCGGGTAGGTAGCCGAGATCAGTCACATTGTGCCCTCTACACGATACCGCATGATTCAGATTCTGTGTTCATCTCCGGCTTCCAAGGTGATACCCTTCAAATTCTCAGCATAACGCGCTAGATTACTCCAGAAAGAAAGAGAAAGAAAGCGCCCAGCATCCGAGATTCCGTCTCTCTCATTCATCTCCATGACGACGCCTCTTTCCATCATCTTCATGCCATCAAAGACACACTAGATAACTCCGAATATTCTGCCCAGGTAACACGACAACGCCACCCATCCCATGTGCTTCTCTTCTTTTTCTCTCCGACCAATGTTAGTCAACCAACCACTTCACCACCCATAGTCCCGTCCCTTCAACAAAGTTCCTGGATGCATAGAAAGGGTCGTGTTTCACGACGACATTGCTTCTATATTGCAAGCAAGGGTCCTCTAAGGACCATACGGCATGCAGCATGTAGGTCTGCTGGCTGATGATGGTGGCTTGTAAGTTGTTTCTCAAATACGGATTCCAGGTAGGACAGACAATAAATCTAGAAAAAAGGAGACGATTTGTAGACTTCGTTCCTGGGCCTGGATTTGAATGACAGATTTCCCCCTATGACCCAAGGCCCCGGAAACACAACCGACCGGTCCAATCGAGATAATCATCACACAACGCCTCAAATCATCATCCAGTAATATCCATCCCACGTGCGAGGCCCAGATCTGGCCGTCAAGGTAGGCCGTAGTTATGATCCCTACGAGTAGAGTCATCAACCAATCGCCACATCATAGAATCAGAGTATCACAGCGAGAATAAAATCGGCAATTGCGAGCCCATGTCTCGCTTCCAAACGGCATCAACCCCCTCGTGACGTTTCAACAACGACACAACTGTACTCCTCCTCCTCTTCTTTGTCCTTCGACTCTATCTCCCTACTCAATCTACGTCAAACATAGCCTCCAGCCAACCACGGCTTGCCGTCTATATGTGTGCGCGGGTAGCTACGACTGCAGTGTATCCCGTTTTTTTCTTTCCTTGATCAGTGATCCCCCTTGCAGCCGGACTCGCAATCCCGCGGGGGCAAAGGTAACACGCGAAAAGATCTGCCTCGTGATGCACAAACAAAACATGATCCCCCTCATCGCGAGAGAGAGAGAGAGAGAGATATATCATGTTACCAATGTGCATACATACCTATATCAAGACATTTAGTGTTCCTGTTGAACGCACACGAATTCCGTCTAGGATCTTTCCCATGGATTCGTCTTTTGCCCATTCCTCGCATCGCTATGAGCAAGATTCCCATCATTCTCCATCTTCATTCTCAACCTTCGTAAGTAGCGCAACGGTGCAACGCAATCACTCGACCGCTCTAGAAAGGCATAGAAGATTCCTCGCCCCTTCATCATACTCTCCAGTCCACGTGCCCAGCCTCGATCTCGCCCCTGATCCTCGCTGCGGCGTTATCAGAAACCGTGGCTTGAGCCCCCCGCCAGAAGTATCAACACGATGGTTTGACATCCTGCAGGCAAAGCAGCCACCCGCCCCTGATGAGATGCGCCACCTGTTCAACTTCTTGTCTGGAACGGTAGGGTCGTATTCCACTGCGCAATGAAGCACGGCGCGGTAAGCACTTTAAAATCCTGTTTTTGCTGGTTGTTTTCATCGACGATCCGGTATTCGCCTAGTTATCTAGCGCGAGACAGTGGTGATGGCGTGCATTGGGGCTTGATTGTGCTTCGTCCTCAAAACTTGGAAGATGAGGGGACGAGGGGATATGATTGAGGACCTGCATACGCGATCTTCGTGGGTGAGGACCACATCTCTCGACTCCCAGCATTAGATAGTCCGGATAGGATAGTGGGAGATGCATCTAGATCCGGATCAGTCACAACGCGCGGGATGATGGCTCTTCTGCAGTCGTACTTGATCCTGAGGTCACCGTCCAGTATGAACCGGGAAATACTGTAAGTTCTCGGTTAGATTGATTGATATCATGACCATGCACATCCCGTCCGTGCTTCGTACTCGCCACCATCGCCAACTTTGCCTCATCCCTCGTAGATTAGATTACAAACGAATCGTAGTAATGACATGTCACATAAATATCTACATTATCCGTCGCTGTAGAGCGTGGTACCTGCATACGGGCCGAGTTTGAGGAGAGCGGAATGGGCAAACAATGTTCGCAGCCGTTGATCGGAACCGAGCCGAGTTATCTCACGGGATAGGGGTGGATCGGGGACGAAATCGGATAGGAGACAGATATAATTTTCTCAAGTCTGCCAACCAGAGTCGAGTAGATTGCGGCAGTGCGCTGTTGAGCCGAGCTCTTCTGCCGGACAAATCGGGAGGGTTCGAAATATGTGGTGGTCGTTGTTAAACTGGTAGGTTAGTTGGCGATGTGTGTTTTCCCAATTCTACAGGTCCGGTTCCGTCACATAGATAATGCCGGCGTCCGTCTTGTGCATCTCGTGAAGCAGGATCTGAAATAAATGAGATAACAACTCGTGCTCCATCAAAGTTGCTCAAATGGACATGTAAATCACGAATATCACATCATGGAACGCAGGACTATGCTGTCAAAATTAACGAGAACATAAATTCATGTGACCGTACGCATAAGGACATAGAACAACCGGCTTGCTTGACGCCCTTGTTGTATTTATGTACATACCATCGTCCCCGCGCTTAGGACGAATCTCTAGAACTCCGTAGGTAGGGAAAACGTTTGCGCCCAGCGTCTTGTGTGTTTACTGAGACTGGGCCCGAGCAGAAGGGGGTTCAATTGATTTGCCTAGAGGGGGCTGACCAGGGTCTCTCAGTATGGGGTAGTGAGCATATATCTGTTTTGTGCGGAGGTGGACGGGGATCTGGTCCTTGGGCGCGTCTGGGATCGTCTTCTCGAGTTTCTGGGATATTTAGATTAGTATGGATGGGAGGAGGGAGGTTGATGGTCCCAGGCTCACGAGGTTGTCGAAGACGCATTGGTTGAGCTTCCACTCGGCCTTTCGGCACTGCCAAAGCTGGTGGTTGTTGTTGTCAAGGCACTTCCAGTGTCTCTGGAACTCCTCTAAGCAGTGCTTGTTGATGTCCTCGACTCTGCAGTGACGCAATGCTATCAGTATGTGGACATCTCTGCTCGGACACCTCTATCGGTTGGATGGACGGATGGCATAAGCGCCTAGGTACTGCGAATGACATGAATGTCATGATAGAGGCTCGTTGACGTACACACTGGCGGCGCATCTCGTAACGCGGCGACCTTCCTTCAGGCATTCGAACTCGCCCTTGCCCGGGTTCTCGGTCTTACATTGCATGTAGTCATCGTTGTAGGGGCGGCATCGGGCACCAATGAAGAACGAGGCGGAGAGAAGGGGCGCAGAGGTAGCTCCGATCTCCTTGACCGAAGGGATCGACTCCGGAAGAGGAGTGGTGTCATAGAGCACCTGCTGGTTGAAGCTGCATGTCCGTTAGTGATCGAGGCATGACGCTGTTATGAAGTGGACGAAGGATATCCGGCGCTTTTCGCGCTCACAGATGTCGCATATAGTGACAGACAAGACTTACATGGCTTTCCGGGCCGCCATGATTGCGTTGACGTCGAGGTACAAAGAGCGATGTCGTCGTTCAACGAGGAAGCTCGGGATTGGAGCCGCTGCCGGCTAGTCAACACTCGCAAATTGAAACCGCTGATTGGCTTCAGCCACAGACATTCACGGCACACTGTGGCTCACCATTGTTAATTGAAGTGGCGTAACGGAGCTCAGTACTGTGCATTTAATGCCTCTAGCACTGTAGAGGCACTCGGCGATATCATGATGGCGACTCCTACGAGTTGGCGGCGTGTCAAGGGAATCATTGCCTATTTTCAATGTCGAAGCATGGAAAGTGATTTATTCGATCATATAAATGTGTTCTAGGCTTGTATAGTACTCGAAAGAAGATGCTTTTCAAAAATATCAACATATCAGGCTACTCCGACTGATCGTAGCGATCGTCAACTTCAGATCGAAGCTCACTTTGCTCCTATTGTCATCCCATCCAGGTGGTATATAAGAAAAAGTAGTAGAACAAACTGTCACGTACGACCATACTCACTGGAGAACTCGGGATCCCGTCCGCTCTCCCATAGATAAGCCGGTGAGGGCCAGATTAGTAGTTGGGTCGGTGACGACCAGCGAATCCCTGGTGTTGTACGTTTTTTTATATTTTTTTCGACTTTTTTTGCCCTCTTTTACGAGCTTTTACTTCGTGTCAACAATATGCTGAATGCTTTTATGGGCGCGAGTGACTTTATGATCACTTTACATTTTTGTCTGTTGATGCATCGTTTAGCAATCCCGCCTCCCCTTTTTCTTTGGGCGCAGTCGATACATCTCACTAGGATGAACAAACCGTCGCCTCCTGAATCTCGATGAGAGCTCTGAGGACGACTATTGACGCGCTTTGTGGCATCAGATCAAGCCATTGGCAGATCTATTCGTATGGATCAGTCGCGATTTGCCGCCATGTCTCAGCCCTTTGAACTTTTCATGCCACTCCGCATCATGGATATCCATATAAACTGTAGTTCATGCGAGCTTAGCGAGCGCCTCACAGAGTAGAGTCGGCGATCTCGTATATGTACAAGGTGGCAGTTGCTAACTTTCATTGTCCAGTGGGGATGAATTTACCACCCTTTTGGCTATTTATCCCGTCAGATGTCTGGACGGGCAGAGGCAGAGTCTCATGCCACACCGACTATACCGCAATGGCTGACATATACGCAGGATATAAATTTCTGCTCCTGAACAAGCCCCAAAGAGTTGAGCTCTTCATGTTCGAGTCCCAGGTCGCGTGTGTTTATCGAGAACATAGACATTTCCAGTGATTGACGAAACGACACTTCCCGCCGGGTCCTCGGAAATCTGTGAATGGTCATCGTATGAAGAATATGTTTCGCGTAACGTAAACACCAAGACTGGAACGGACAGTTTTTATATTTAACTGCCGTCATCAAGGGGCCCCATAAACTGTGACAGACTCCATCAATCGTACTCTCAACTATGAACCTGATCTCAACCGGTCGGTTGACAGCCATCATATTATCGGAGTGATCGGTGAGTCCATGTCACGGAGCGGATCACCCGCGGCGCGTGTTAGGTAGTCGTACCAATTGTTCGCTCGCCTTGCTCAAAGTAATTGCTTCAAGTGCCAACTGTGGTCCGATTCGAACGATTGCCGAGCGATCATGAGACAGCTGATGAATAGGCAAGACCATGCCCAATGGCTTGATATCAGGCCCCAGGCGATCGCTGAGCGCTCATCGCTTCAGGAGATGATATGCAAATATTGCACTGTCCGACCTCTTTGAAATCACCGATTTGATCAACGACTCGTGGTAGAATTAAACACCCTCTTTGCCATAGACAAGGCCACACCTATTATTGTGCTCTACATCTTAAGCACATCTCTTTAACTGGTGTCCGACCTGGACTGTGTCGCGGTGATTTGGGTCCATGCTGGAGAATCCAGTTCCCAAAACTCACCAATTGTCCTCTGATCACTCGTGACGATAAGTTTCTCCAGGGAGGGGGGAACGGTTTTAAATCGGCCAATCACGGCGGTAACATCAGCAATCGATGAGGCACGACAGGCTACCCTGGAACCAGGCTGTGTGTATGCCTTTAAACCAGAGGGCGAGGTCATAACCCTCATGCGGCTCAAAGTTCGCCCTCGACATCACCTACCGTCAACCCGAGTGTATCTGCCAATTTCAGGGGTAGGCACTCACATCCATGTGCGATATCGGAGTGATATGTTTCCCCCTGACTCTGTCATACACATCCGCAGAGATGGACAACTCTGTCGCTCGCTTATGCCCGTCTCATTATCAATCTCACGAGGGAGGTCCTCGCGGTTTGTTGAATTCGGGTTGGTCGCCGTTTATCGCCGCCTGGAAGTGAGCCATAGTCAACCACTGCGCAACGGACGAGTAAGCCAAGTTGCTACCAAGACCAGTGAATCTGGGGATAAACAGCTGAGCAACAAGACAATTAAATCTTGTAGATCAAGCTTGTAGAGTTAGTGCTTTTGCGCTTCAGCATAGAAATGCAGCCTTCAGCTGTGATCGAGAGCTTGTCGTCAGCTGAGGCCGTTTCGCTGAAGAGCTTCTCTTGCCACTGAACGCATGGGGAGGTAAGAAAGATGCCTTCACTGGTGTCAGGCATCATATCTGTGCAACTCGGTCCACCAATGCGACACCCTTGCAACAATATCAGACTGCATAATCCGTAGATATACAGAATATTACCGTGATGGACAGCCAGGTCAGAGGGCACACACCCAAACAGCATATCGACAACACCACTTCATTATGATCGTCGTCTTTTGATCATCATTTTGGTTCTCCAAGCACAACCGATTCGTGCCCAATACTTGCGATCGACTCTGTTTATAGTTCCGCTCCGCAGTGGTGTTATCACAGAGTTGCAGTGAACTCCCTTTGGGTATGGCGGTTTCCTGCGATGAGCGGCCAGACCAAGGTCGACGTCCACCCGGGCCCGCTTCGTTATCTCACGGTGTTGATACGGAATACACGTGGCTAACGTCAACGGTCCATCTGCTACGCATGCATTCGCGCAAAGTCGAAACCGCTGCTAGCGTCAGCGAGTGTCAGGCCACCTGCCGAAAGCGATATGGCAGGCTTGATCGGAAAGTCATCGCTATTCCGGAGACATCGGGATGCCGTGGCGAGAGCACGCTGACCTTTACTACATCTAGAGTCCCGGTGCTTACTATTTGCTAGCGTATCTGCCGAGTTCTGCAAAGAGATGGAGGGTCGAATACTCGTAGGTCAGACCGGCTGGTGATTCATAACGTTTTGCGGAGAGATACGAAAGTCCGATTAAAAAATAGTGCGTGCACCGTAATATGCATATTTTACCGACTTACGGCTTAGGTGCAATGCGCATCACTTCACATATTGCATGAGGCTAATATGCGAAATACGAGATAAGGGGTAATCAATTGTAGTCTATTTTGTAGTCCTAAAAGTCGCGCCGTCGAGAGTCCGGTGACAACTCTATTGCCAGAATATTGCGGGCAGTCTGCGAAACTGCTAAAAAGAGTCACACTTCGCACAATATTCATTGAGCAGAGAGTCCCTCCGAAGTCACATCGAAAGTTCGGACAATCGACGGCCCAAATAAGACAACAAAATCAAAAAAAATACGGACCCTGGACGGTTCAAAGACAACTCCATCGCCGGAAAGTTGCGGGCAGAGACTGCCAAGAAGAGTCACACTTCACACAACATTCCATTGAACAGAGAGTCCCTCCGACGTCACATCGAAGGTTTGAACCATCCTAAAAATCGCGCCGTCCTCGGATCAAAGACAACTCTATCGCCGGAAAGTTGCGGGCAGTTCCGGACCTGCCAAGAAGAGTCACACTTCACACAACATTCCATTGAACAGAGAGTCCCTCCGAAGTCACATCGAAGGCTTGATCCGTCGACGACGCGATTTTTATGGCCAGCATTCTACCCCTCACCTTTTAACCTCCCACTCCCAAAGCATTCAAAACTATCAAAGTCAATACCTGAACCTTTAAAAGGGAAGGAAGTGTACTCACAAGGAAACCGGACCCCAGGAGGGTCGTTAATTGCTTTTACCGCAATTAAATCTTTTACCCGTTGAAGGGCCTTGGTTCGCTTGCCTAATGTTAACACAAAACTCTAAACGGAAGGAAGTTAACTTACGTATGCCCGCCAATATTGAAGTCCGGTCTGCCGACGACTCGATGCTATTACCACATCTACTTCTTGGCTGCCGCTCTTTTGCCCCTCCCTTTACTGACCCCGCTTGTTGACCCAGCTGACGACCCGGGCGTGGGGGATGCTTCGATGGTAAGCATCTCCCGTTCTTGTTGTTGCTGCGGGCGCAACGGAGGCATGAAGTCCGGGACGCGGTAGGGACATTCACCAGCGTAGTGGCCAGGACCTTGGCATCGGTAGCAGATGACGCACCGATTTTGAGTTTGGTCCGTCGACGGACCGGCGGGGGGAAGGGGGGGGGAGGGAACACGTTGGGAGGCCTGGGAGGGCATGTTGCGACGAGCTTGGTATTGTCGGAAGCGTCGTCGACGAGCCGCCAGGAAGTCTGTAACTGCACCAAGGTAGTCGTAGGCTCCGTCTTCGAAGCTAGCGACCTGGTGCATGAGATTCGCTCGTATTTCGTTGAGGTCCTCCATGGTAGCGGGCTGTTCATCTTGTTGTTGTTGGGCAGACATGTTGTTATTGGATCGTAAAGAACGCGAAGAATACTGGCAAGTGTGTGATGTGTACGAAGTGTAGACAAGCAGAACGGTGACTGATACTCTACAATGCGGACGGTCGATGGGACGGTGGGAAGACATGCTTATAACTTCGATCTCTGTACAGTCTCGCTGATCCACGGTGAAGGCAGTGTTGTTGAGTATAACTGAAGGCATTAGCATTGCCCGCGATTTCAAGGAACTTTTTTATGTTTTGCCGGCCGCCATGGCAGAATTCAGGGGCACGATGGAAGTCCGCAACTGATGTGATATATCATATGCAGGTTGCGAGTGACGATATTGATTGGCCCGTCCGCGTTCCGGAATTTGGAATTGCGGCTGAAATAACACACGCGTATTCAGTGACCTATCACCGTTGCCGTCGACGCGCCTTGAATCGCGTGTGTCACCTGATTCCGAAGCTATCGTTAGGTTCCGGGCACTAATGTTATCGTAGATACACCACAAAGTTAACTACGGACCGTAAGCTATTCGTAACTTTTGAATACGAAAAAAAGCTTCACGCTTTCTTTACGGGTTGTGGGCGACCCAGAAATGAATCAAACAAAATCAAAGCCACATGCCAGTATCGCGACACAGGCGA